>JBCNYH010000026.1:13034016-13050532 GCA_039654325.1 Tandanus tandanus
GATCTAGGGTGTCATGGTGGCGTAGTGGTTAGCATGTTTGCCTCACAGTAACAAGGTCCTGGGTTCGAGTACTGGGCAAGTGAGTTTCTGTGTGGATTTTACATGTTTTCCCCGTGCTTGCATGGGTTTTCTCTGGGAACTCCAGTTTCTTCCCACAGTCCAAAAACATGCACACTGGGCTAACTAGCTGTTCCAAATGACCCCTAGTTGTGGATGTGAGTGTGAATGGTTGCGTGTGTGTTGCCCTGCGATGGACCGGCAAGCTGTTCAGGGTGAGACCCTTGTAGGAATAAGTGGTTCAGCAAATGAATGAAAGAATGAATGAATGAATGAACGAGTGAATGAATAAAAAATGCACCCCAGATGACATGCATTTATTCTCAATCATTTCTACATCAAATGACACAAGACGCTTTAGCCAGGTTTAGAAACTATGCATTTTAATAAATCTATTTTGGATCCCTTTAGGGGATTTTAAAATGGTTGCAATGCACTCAAGAAAAAAAATGCTTACAGAATGGAATAATATTTACATTGTGGTCTCATGAATGAACTAACTATACGAACTTAAGATAATTATTGGATTGTTTGCATATGTATTTGCACATGTATCTGCATTTTCATATTTTGTGTGTGTATATTGTTCATGTTTGTGTGTGCATTTGTGTGTGTGTGTGTGTGTGTGTGTGTGTGTGTGTGTGTCTGTGAGAGAGAGAGAGAGAGAGAGAGAGAGAGAGAGAGAGAGAGTGTGTGTATACACAGGAACTGAGACTCTATAATCTCTTTTTATTGAAATTAGCTGATGAAGCACAGAGTATAAATTGTTGCCCTCATTTCTGACTACATTTCCGATTCAAATCCATAACAGGGAAACAAGTTAATAATAAAGTAATATAATACACCCTGGGTCAACAGGAATGATGCGTCTCAATCAGCATCTATAACTCTTATTTGCTGAAGGTGAGGTAGACATTGCAGAATAGTTCATATAGAAAACAATCTTTATAGTAATTTCTCGTTATCAGTGAAATATAGGACGAACCTTTAATGTTCAGGCGTGTCCTGTGACCTGCATTACAAGTTCTCACCCTGTTTGAAGATGCAACATAAGTTTGCTCAGGTACTTGTTATTGGTAGACTTTCCAATTTATTTTTGAAAATGTTGCATGCTGTGTAAAAAGCCATTTGAAGGTGTGATAATATGCTGCATGAAGGCTGTGAATGTAAATCACACAATTCCCAAACATCAGTAAAAGTGAGAAGAAGCTTAAAGTGGGAAAATCAGGGTTACCATATCTGCATTATTTATTTATTTATTTATTTATTTTGCTAGATTGGGTTGTGTAGCTGCTTTGGCGTGAGGTTTGTTAGTTTTTTTGGATGGTTGGATGTTTATACGTGATATGTGAGTCAAATATTGTATCTGAAATATTTTGAGCATATAACAAAAAGCACTGGGTGCATGGTGGTGGAGTGGTTAGTACATCTGTCTCACAGCAAGAAGGTCCTGGGTTCGACTCTTGGCCTCGAAAAGGGAATTTCTGTGTGGAGTTCGCATGTTCCTCCCACTTGTGTGGGTTTCCTCTGGGTACTCCGGTTTCCTCCCACTGTCTAAAGAGATGCACATTAGGCTGACTGTTCCAAATTGCCTCTAGGTGTGAGTGTGAATGGTTGTATGTGTGTTGCCCTGTGATGGACTGGTAAGCTGTTCAGGGTGTACCTCGCCTTCGCCCAGAATCAGCTGAGAAAGGCTCCACCCTCCATGCGACCCTAGTAGTTCTTTAAGTGGTTCATCAAATGAATGAATGGTGTATTATGTACATAGAGTATGTGTGTACTGTGGATCTGATTAAAATGTGAATTAATAAATATAATGTGTGACTAGAGTAAATGGAATAAAAATAGTGTCATATCTATTTCTCTAACTTTAGACGTTAGCAATATGTAACATGAGACCATTTTATGAATTGTTTGGGAAAATAATAAAGTTTTAAGACAGTTGGCATTCCATTTTAAATGTTTTATAATAGCCATGGTCATTATGTAATAGTGTGTTTGGTATTGGGCTGATTTGAGAATTGTGTTTATCAGCCATTGGTCTGGTTTGGCTCCAGTCAACCCTGAGGAAAACAGCTAATGATACTAAACTGATGGCTAAAATCTTCCCTTACTTGTTAACTAATTTATCATCATAGCTTTGGTTAAAAATGAACCTTTTGACACTGAACTGTCCTCATATGATATTTTCATGTCATATTTTCTCCTGACTACATTGTGTGTATATCACTGTAATTGTGTATATCACTGTAAGTGACTGACTTACTACATTTGGAGATTTCATTACTGGGGTTGAGGTGTTCCTGTGTGTGAGGACAATTTTGGAAGAAACAGCTCATCACCTACACAGAAATTAGCCAGTAGGGTAAATGGGGCGGGGCAGGGTGATTGGCACAAACTTTGATTGTGAGGAGGAGCTGTCCGAGATAACTCCATGTAATTGTTTCTAGTTTACGGCTTTAAATAGAACCTTTAAAGGCCAGTTTACACCAGAACCAATTCTGAGCCATTTTCAGTGGTGCTTCTGATGCCCGTCTTTCGCTGCAGATAGATTTCTGTTGGAATAAATGGAGCACCAGAACCGATTTGAGCAGGCAGTGCGAATTGCATTCGTTTATGCTTTGCTCGTGCCTCACACTCACTTGCTGTGTAAATTAGTCTTAAGTATTACCAGAGAAGAAAAATGAAAGACTCCATCTGTATGCGGATGTATTCTATATATGCTATTATATGCTCTGAATATACAACCTGAACATTGCAGGTTTACAGAAGCCTGAAATAAATATTGTCTGAGTAAAAAGATGGAGTAATTGATTTTATGGTAATCCAGGCTCTCATGTACGAATCTGAGATATTAGATATGTGGGGTCGAGTTGCTCCTGTGAGGGAGAGGGATTTCTGTTGAAGTTAGTGCAGTGTGTGCAGCCGAAATGTTCAGATCAAGCGTTACTGCTGCAGGAGGTGTTGATTGGGTGAGGTTCTGCTGGTTCTCATGCTCTGAACTCTCTTCTTGTGTGAGTCTGTCAGTTTAAATGAGTCTCTGTGCTGCTGTCCTCTGGGAAGAAGATCTCAGAATCTCCGTCGAGGATCTAGATAATATGAGCAGTTGCCAGCAGAGGCCATTTGGGAGAAAATATATGCAGCACAGCTGGTTATTGTACACGCTGGTCGGAACGCAGGGTCCCAGTGATCTTCCTGTACAACTTCAAATACTTTTAAAACTTTTAATAATTTGTAAACAACTGCCTCTTTCCACAGCAGTGTGACACTACACATCCTGGGATTGGCAGTGTAGCAGCACTGCTGCACAGTAACACCTTGTTGTTGATCAGAACAAGGTGTTAGATGTGTTTCTCAGAAAGACAAAGAGAAGCCATTACCAGACTATTCTTCACTATGTTGAGCACTGTTGTGTCAACAAGTCGAGCCAGAGCAAATTGTTCTGTTCTATGTTTAATTGTACAGAAATGCTGTAGAAACACGTCAGCGGCAATGCAGCCTACTCTTTACGAAAGTCAGCAATGGTTCTTTTACATGCCTCTCACCACAGACAGTGAGAGACATGGCTTGCCTTTGATAACCCAGTTAGCTGCACTGGGTGGACAGTAGTGACAACTCGGTGACACTGGGGCTTGAACCCCGACCTTCGACTCAGTAATCCAGCACCCTACCACCGTGCCACCACTGCCCCAGGTGATAAATCAATGTAATTCTAATGATTTAATTGTGCAACATCTATATTAATAAATTCATTTATTCATTTATTTATTTGCCAAACTGCTTAATCCTACTAGGGTCGCAGAGAGGAACCTATCTCAGCCAACTCTGGGCAAAGGCGGGGTACACCCTGAACAGCTCCCAGTCCACTGCAGGGCCAACACACACAACCATATCCATTTAGCCTAATGTGCATGTCTTGGGACTGTGGAAGGAAACTGGTGTACCCGAAGGAAACCCACATGAACATGGGGAGAACATGCAAACTCCACACAGAAACGCCCTCGCGGACCCCCGGGCTCAAACCGAAGACCCTCTTTCTGTGAGGCAGGCGTGCTAACCACTCTCTTTCTGTGAGGCAGGCGTGCTAACCACTACACCACCGTGCCACCAATTATGTTCAGATTTAGATTTTTATTCTCTGAAAACAATATTTTTTCCGCATTTCAAAAGTTTGCAGTAATTTTATTCAATAGTGTAGGCATAAACTGTAGCAATGTGTTTGTGTTTTTCAGATACAACAGCCTGGTGACAAATCAGAGAGCTAAAGGCATCATCTACCTGTGCTGGATCTTGTCTGTGATCATTGGTCTGACACCGATGCTCGGGTGGCACATGCCCAACACCAACTTCACCAGCAGCTTATGTCCGCACGGCATGGCTGAATGTCTTTTTGAGAGCGTAGTCACAATGGACTACATGGTTTACTTCAACTTCTTCATTTGTGTCCTTGTGCCTTTGGTGGTCATGTTGGTTATCTATGCTCGGATCTTCATGGCAGCTCGTCGGCAGCTCAGGCAGATGGAACACAAGACATCATACAGCCACAGCGAGGGCTCGTCCTCATCCTCTTCTACTCGCTCCACACTGCAGAGGGAAGTCCACGCTGCAAAGTCTCTAGCCATCATTGTTGGATTGTTTGCTGTTTGCTGGCTTCCTCTACACATTATCAACTGCTTCACTTTGTTCTGTCCACAATGTCCACGCCCACCGCTCTGGATCATGTACCTCGCCATTATACTCTCACATGCAAACTCAGTGGTGAACCCCTTCATTTATGCCTACCGCATCCGAGAGTTCAGATTGACGTTTCGGAGGATTATAAGGCAGTATTTCCTTAGGCGGCGTGAAAGGTTCACCAGGAGCAACATCTCCACCAGGATTAGTGTCATTGAGTCATCCTTCACCAATGTGACTAATGGCAATGTGGTAGATGGCAGACCTAGGAAAATTAATAAAATTGTTCAGGAAATTCAGTGCACAGATAAAGACTGGGGCTTAAGCCCAGAACCAGGGTGCAGCATTCTTGATCAACTTCCTGATCAGATTAGCAATGAAATTCCTTCAGAAATCATGCTGGTGAAGGACTGCTGTGTTATCACCAATGTCAATCTGAGCTCCATATCCACAAGGACAAAACATGTGGTGGAACTTACAGAGGTCTCATGAAGCATGACATTAGCCAACTTAAAACAAACATATAGCCTTGTGTGGTCTGCACATTCGAGGTCTGATTCTTGCTGCAGTCTGGAGCCAGATAGGCCTTGGGTTATGTGTACCTACATTAGTGTGGGAACCAGATGAACATGGCTATTAATTTGTCACACATCTCATGTATTGGGTTTATCAGATCATTTCCACACATTTCTCACAATTACAAAACTTTTGAGGTTTTCAGTTCTCTAACAGAAGCTATGCTCCAATGAATCCATCCAAGTCCAATACAAATGTACAAACACGTGACATTTTTAATAGTATGGGAGTTCACATTCAGCTTGATTTTGAATGGTGTTTGTGAAACTTTAAAAAGAGGGAAAATAACTGTAAGAGCTCTAAGGCCCTAAAGAGTCATCACTGATGTTCACACTAGCAAATGACAAAGCAACTAGTGACCATTCATTTTCTATGTACATGCATGAAATGGAGCTGTGAATTCAATGACTTTTAAATTAAATGAACAATGACATTTGAATTAAGATTTTTCTAATGCATATTTGTTGGACGTTATAAAGCAACAGATCCAAATGATTGGTACTCTTGAGTTCTGAGCAAAACCTGTGGTGCTTGTGGTTTGATTTCTTTTTACTTCTCCACACATGACTGGCTTCCGTTGCACAATTAGTTCTTGTTTACTGTTTATTTTGCAAAAAAAAAAGCTTAGTTTCATCATATCATGTAATATACAGCTTCTCTTTAAATGTGTATAGAGGCATTATGAAGATATATAAACCTTAAAAGGAAGTAGCTTTGTTGGTATACATGGCAATAGAAGTTCCATGGCAATAGAAGTTCCAGTGAATGTAAATCATTTATTTCTACAAAAAAAAAAAAAGCCTAACTTAAGTACACCCACAGGCTTCATGCAACGTGAGGGACTTGTCACCTGCTAATGTGGATAGGTAAGACCTGGAAAATATATACGTGGTACGAAATGTGGTGTATGTACTCAGTCACAAAAAGCAATAGGAAAGAATTTATAGGAAGGAACTTGATGGAAGGTGAAGCTTCAGCTGAGGCATTTCTCTCAAATTTCATAACTTCATACCAGTGTGCCAGTTTGTGAGATGTTGTTAAATTTATACAGTTAATCTGTATTCACAAATAAATCCAGGAAGTGTTGTCAGGTAACAATGAGGTCATACTGGTATGTAAAACTACACACCATTGACTATCAGTATAATGGCCAGTATAATTGTATGTATATAGGTAGGTAGGAGGGTAGGTAGGTAGGAGGGTAGCTAACTAGCTGGATCGATAGATAGATAGATACCATCATACTACACATCATAATACACCTTATGTATCTGATAAATCCAGGCATCATCACAATGTTTCGAGGGCTCCATAACATTTCGGAAGATTCCTCCACAAGCCAACACTACTGACTGTGAAACATTTCGTTTTTTTGTTTTTTCTGAATTTTATCAAATAAAATGCAAAGTTCATATCAATGTTGTTGGAATTTATTATATAGATTTCATTTAACTAGAAGGTAAAATTTATATAATATTAATAATTTATTATAATAATTTTGCATCAAACATTCTTTTAAAAAAACTAGAAAATGTTATGTTTAGTAAAGAAGTTGTTCAGTATTCAGTAATGTGCACAACAGTTTTATAAATAAGTAATTAATAATGAGTGACTAACATTTTGGGCTAAATATGTTGTTTATTTTTGCTCCATGAAAGAAACTAGATCCCAAAGAAGCCACTCTCACTAATAGACTGTTTGTTAGCTGTTAGCTGGTCAGCTAGCTCGCAGTTATTTGTAAAAAATAATAAAAAATAAATAATAAATAAATAAAAAATTGGTGCATGCATATGTATGTATAATTCCCTTCAGAAGTCACATAAGTAGTTAAATCAGGACCACCTGTCTGCAGTCTATGTGTCACATGATCTCAGTATATATACACCTGTCTGAAAGGCCACAGAGTCTGCAACAACACTTATCAAGAGTCCTCACCAAGCAAGCAACCCCAGTAAGATCAAGGGGCACTCCAAACAGGTTAGGGACAAAGTTGTGGAGTGGTACAAATCAGTGTTGGGTGATAAAACTATCCTAAACCTTGAAAATCCCACAGAGCACCTTTACAAAAAGGAGGAAACATGGCACCACAACAATCTTGCCTGTAGAGGGCCATCCACAAAAACTCAAAGACCATTCAAATTGGTGCAATAATCAGACAGGCAACAAACAAAGCTCCACAGTGGAGACTGGTGTATCTGTTCGTAGGAATACTATAAAGCCTTTACTGCACAGAGCTGGGCTTTATGGAAGAGTGGAAAAAAGTATATTTAGAGTACTACAAAAAGCATTTTGGAGACATTTCAAACATATGGAAGAAGGTCCTCTGGTCAGATGAGATCAAAATTGAACTTTTTGCCCATCAAGAAAAACGTTATGTCTGTTGCAAACCTAATACCTCTTGTCACCACATGAAGCATGGTGGTGGAAGTATCATGCTGTGGGGATGGATTTATTGGCTGAGACTGAGGTGAGAATTGAGGGGATGATGGATGGTGCTAAATACAGGAAAATTTTTAAAGAAGAGAAATTCTTGAAGGAGATGGAGCAGTTTTGCTTTATAAATTGGTAAACATCCAAGTGTCTAGATGTGCCAAGTTCAGATAGGCATACCCTAAGAGATTTGCAGCTGTAATAGTGCTGATCAGCGTAAGCCAGATGTTACTATATATAGAACAGGCTTTTGCTTATGAGTGCATCGGCGGGGCCAAGTAGTACAACTTTTCCATGGTGCACAGCGGAGATACCGTGAGGAAAATAGCTTTATGTGATGTAATTGACCCTTACAGCCTTCAGAAGACAAAATTCTGAAAACAGAGTTATCAGACAAAATTCTATGGCCGAGTGTACAGTTTGCAGATATTGTGAACTAACTGCGAACGCCGTTTCACTGGAGCAGAAGAAAGCCTACCTGTTTCTGGATTCCTATAATTATTCCATCAGTGGATAGGTGCAGGAAATAAACAGTAATATCTTGCCGAAATGAAAGTGTTCTCATGAGTCGGGCAAGTTTTCTGTTTAATTTTTAACACTAACATGCAGATAGTGATGCTGCTGTGTAAGCCTATCTGTGTGTAGCTCAGCATGAGTCCAGTTGAATGAAGCTCAATATTAAATTTTCAGTTTTCGAACATGGTTAGATATTAAAAAAGATATAACTATGACTATATTCGGGCGATTTATATATGAGTCAGAACGATTTATAATAAAGTATAGATATTAGTGCGGTAGTTCTGAGCTGTGGGCAGTCAAATGCTAAACAAGTTAACAGCACAAATGATTTGCTTGCGATATAATTATTTATATTGAGTGTCTTATTTAAAAATAAACGGCTTATTTATTGGTAAATAAAATGGCTACTTGTTATGTGCCGGGGTAAAATAAGCAAATGCCAACAGCTACGACCTGACTCAGTATGACCTACACTCAGTGCAGCTAAATCAGCCGAAAAAGCTCACAGCACACACTACTCCCTCAGTCTGTGATTTTCTTGCGATATAATTATTTATGAGTGTCTTTCTTATGAATACAAACAAAACATGTACACTAACCGGTTATAAAATGGTCACTTCAAACTAATCCTTGTTTACAGCCAAATCCTTGGCTTCTTCCCTGTGACCGGTAGCCCCTGCATTCCAGCCATCTCCTCAGCTGACAAACGGAATGTTGACTGATATCAGCATGTCAAATTCTCCAGAACTTGCTATGACTCGCATACTGTAGCATGCAACACAGAAAGTGGTGACGTATAATCGGTCAGCGCTATTGTTGCCAAAGTTGGCTCTACAAAGTACTCACTTTGGGAGGTGAATAGTTATCTGGGTGCATGCTCGTTTTCTTTCTTTCTTTTCTTTTTTTTTTTTAAACTATTTCTTGTTTGGTTCACAATAACAAATATTAAGCATTTCCAAGGTTGTTGTGCATTTTGTGCAAGTGGACTGATAATAACCCCCAAATATCCACTTTCATTCCATTTTGTAAGTCATCAAAATAGGCCAAGGGGTGAATGCTTTTGCAAGCCACTGTAAGCAAACTTGGAACACCACTTGTCCAATCAAATTATTGGACTGGAACGAAGTGATATATAATCAATGATGTGCTAGTGCTGTGGTTACAGTGGGTACAGAAAAGAATCACATTTTGTTGCTTTGAAGTCTGAAATAAATTTACAGACAAAAATATTTTTCCAGTTCTATTTACTTAAGACAATTTATAACAGCCAATTGTAAGATATAATAACAGTAGTTTAGGAAAAAAACACAGAATCACCGAGACAGTGAGATTCTGTGCGACACAGAGATTTTAAAGGATCAAATCCTCCTAAAAATATTTGTAAACTTAATCAGGTATAACTCTAACAACCTTCTCCATTCTAACCTTCTCAAACTTCTCCACACCAAAGGGGTACAAATGCCCTTATGGCTTATATTGGAGGGTTATATTGGTATGGCTTATATTGGAGCTTTCCAAAATGCACCTTGAAGATTCTGAGGTGTATTTTGTGCAAAGGTGTTATGGACAAATGAAACAAAAATTAAAATATCTGGCCTTATTACTGAATGGTATATCTGGCAGAAAGCCATTACAGCTTTACATCCAAACAACACCATACCTAGAGTACATATGCAGCATTTGACTGAGCATGAAGAGTTCTCTAAAGAAGAATGGGCAAATATTGAGCAGTATACATGTGCAGACTTGGTAGAGAGAGGTAGAAAATCCCAACAGACTGGCTATATTCAAAGCACCAGGGGGGGGGCCCTTTTTTGTTTCTGGAACTGATGGTGTTATATCTTTTATCTTCGCTGTTATATGTTGCATTTAGTAAATGCAGATGGAAAAAATCTTTGGTGTGTCTTCATTTCAGGCTGCAGAGTAACAAAATGGATATTTTTAAAGGAGAAAACAGCACTTGCTAAAAGTTAATCTCATTCAAATATCAAGATTAATTTCTTTCCGTGTGCAAAATCTGAGGCCGAGACTTTCTGTTTTAATGATTTTATGGGCAGTTTTTTGAAAACTGCGTCCCAGAATGATGATGTCATCGAGGCCCAAGTTAACATGTACAGGAAGTATAGGATTTTGATACATTCATGCCATTTATTGACAGATTTGTGATGGAGGTGTAATTAAAATCATTACCTGTGCAGTAAGAAACTATATATACACCAGTATTTATATATTTAAGCACAAATTCCTGAAATTATGTTCGAAGCAATACTTCTCCATGTTAACTTGGGTCTCGATTTTAAACAAGTGCTGTCTTCTCCTTTAAGGGGGGGGGGGGGGGGGGGGTGTCTTTTCCCCCCCCCCCAACAACTTTTCCACTCCCCCTCCCACCCCCCCCCCCCCCCCCCCCCCCCCCCCCCCCTCCCCCCCTTCCCCTCCCCCCTCTCCTTTCCTATACCCACAAGCAGCTGTTCCAGTAACATCGCAGCCTCACATATACTATAATTAGCCTTAAACTTGTGAATGTTAATGTGTACGTTAATGTATAAATGTGTGTGCATATGTGTGTAAATAGTGCCCTATCAGTGGGAAATTCTCCAACCTTGCACTCAATTTTGCCAGGATTGACTCTGAATTTACCAGAACACTGACAAGTATAGAGTGGTTACTGCTGGTGAATGAATGAATGAATGAATGAATGAGTTGTAAAGAGATGAAATACATTTCATTGATTCTTTATCATCTTATAGGATAAAAATACACTCCACTTCTATATATTATGCCAACACAAATAAATGCAGGTTTGTGAGGTTTGCCTAAACAGTTCTTCAGCTATTACTATCCTTCATCTGTGAATTTTATAAACAAAATTTTATCAACTTCAGTCGATGACAAAGATTTTAATTCAGATGGCCATTGATCCTAACTGCATTCATTGACATGTAATAAACAGTAAATCATAAATAGTGAGTTAATAAATGAAGGATTAATACTGTAATAATAGGTATTAGTGCACTGCACTATTTTACACACACACACACACACACACACACACACACACACACACACACACACACACACACACACAGAGCAATGATGATTTTGTTTAGATAGCAGCGACTGACGCCAGAGGCTCATCATAATGCGATACAAATCAAATGCACAGGGACATGGTGATGCCTTTTATTGTGCCATTACCGCTCCTTTGGCCTCATTATGAGACTCTATGGTGGCAAAGAGATGTGCGTTAAAACAGTCTGCTTCATAAAGTACATTGCTTTTGCTATGGGTGAAATAAAAAAGGAGCAAATAAATGGAACAGATGAGATGACTTTCCCGGAAATTGAGTCCCGATTTTAAGTTCTGCTTCCATCTATAAACTCTCCACCTGGCCTTGATAGGACTTAGCCTGTATTATATTGTCAGAGCACTTTTTTTCGAGTACCTTGGTAGTTCTCCCTTCCTCTCTCAATGCACTCAAGGGAAAAAATGCTTACAGAATGGATTAATATTTACATTGTAGCCTCATGAATGAACTAACTATATGAGCTTTAAATATTCTTGGATTGTTTGCATATGTATTTGCACATTTGTATCTGCATTCTCATATTTTGTATGTGTATACTCTACATGATTGTGTGTGTGTGTGTGTGTGTGTGTGTGTGTGTGTGTGTGTGTGTGTGTGTGTGTGTGTGTTTATAATTAACAATGTTTTTGTGTAGTCATCTGGAAACTGTTTGACTGAAAAGACTTTTTCAGGCTAATTTTCCAGAGTAATATGGGTCATGTTGACCGATGAATTTGCTGATTTATTTACAGATTTGTACACAGATTTTTTTACTGATCTGATTCATTCACCAGTTCATTTACTATTTCATTTACATTAGCTGATACATTAGTTATTGGTTTACTAATCATTCTCTAATTCATTTACTGATTTATTCATCAATTCATTTACCATTTTTGTTTAGCAATTCAGTCACTCTGACCAATTAATTCATGATGTGTTCATTTACTGATTAATTCATTTATTAATTTACCAATTTGTTTTTTCAAAGCATTACCCAATTCATCTAGTAGTTTAATCAGTGATTTGTTCACAAATGTGTATAGTTTTATTCAAGATCACCTTTGTCAAGACAAGTGCCAGTCCAGGAATAGTCAAGACTGGATCCAAACAGGTTTGAGTGCAATTCAAGCTCAAATCCAAACAGGTTTGAGTCTAATTCAAGCTCAAATCCAAACAGGTTTGAGTTCAAGATGAGACTGACTCTAAGGAAGTTTGAGTTTAAGTTAAGACTGAATGTAAATGTGTTTCAGCGGGCATATGATTGATTATTGGTCATTCAATGTCCATGCCCATTTTTGATGGATTTTAAATCAACTACACTAATGTAGGCCATGCAATGGACTGGCAGGCTGTTCAGGGTGTAGACTGAGATTAGAGTCAGAGGAGATAGGCGCCAGCCTCCCCGAGACCCTTGTAAGATTAAGCAGTTTGACAAACGAAATGAAAGAATAAACCAATGTATTCTGAACACCTGTTGTTTGAATAAGCTCACCTAATCATTGAGTTTGCTTTGAAGGTGTTTCTTGAAAACAACAACAACAACAACAACAAAAACAACAACAACGGCATATATCCCTTTAAAGCAGCTGGACTCAGTTGAGACCAATTAGAATATTTGGCAAGACCAACGGCCAAGACCAAGACGAGTTTGAGTGTAAATCCCAATAAGTCAGACAATTCCAAACCAACAGATAAAGCAGTTCGAAACAGGATTCAAATACTACGGCCCTGGCAGTTTTATTTCCTGCTGTACTCACCAAATTATTCACTGACTTATTCATTCATTCACTGATTTTTTTTTTCCAACAATTTGTTTACCAATATGTATAATTCTAAGAGTGCTATTCTATTACATGTTCACTTTCAGACTTTTACACACAAACACCATGATGCTCTCTAAAGCAGTGAATACTTTGGGTTATCATCCTTGATGTCACACTCTATATAATCAGAAACCAAATAGTTCTGGTTTGTGTCATTAAAGTAATTTTCTGAAGGCATCTAACAGATGTGAACATCATCAACCTCGAAGACCTTTCCAACAATAAATAAAGAAAGACTTTTTTGATATGAACTTATTCCACGAGCAAAAATAAACATGAATTGTTTCACTTTTCCCCACAGATATATCAGGTTTTTAAATCTATTTTCAAGATGGGATTGGTTTGCAGTTTATGTAAGTACCATGAGAGTCAGTGTCCGTGTTAGTGTTGCAGATCGAAGGAGGTGAAGTGGAAAACTCAGTCCTACCATCACTGTGCTCTTTTACAGGCTAATTCATTTTCAGCCCTCTGAATTACTTAATGAGGAACAATCGCTTTCCCATCACACGCATCTGGACTGTCAATACTAACTAGATCATTTCTTGCTAATGTTCGGAGAGATTTGGCTGATCTGTCATAGAATGATGTCTGCGTTATGTTTTGCTGTTTGAATGTCTCCTGTAGCATTGCTCCGTTGTTCTTGCACTGAGAAAAAGTGAAGGGTTGTTCAGATTTTGCAGTTTATCAGCAGGGTGAAGACCACACTGTCCTGACTCTAAAGGTAGGCTCACATGATACCAATGTTAGGCTGATGTGTCTCAATGTTTGGTCCCAATGTTTACCGAGCTTTTTTTATGTTTATTGATCTTTTCCAGTGTTTACCGATGTATCTATCTTTACCGATGTTGTCCCGGTCTTTACTGACGTTTCAAATATTTTGAACGTGCTGAAAAATTCTCAAAGATCGGGAACATCTGTAAAGGCCGGGACCTACATCAGCATCGTATGAGAGTACCTTTCATAAGTTTCTAGTATGTCATACACCTGCTTATGAGTGCTTCATTGTCTCTGTTTATTCCTGACCAGTTGACAGTATCTTGTACCGATCTCTGACATGACGTGACTGAGAAGTTGTGGGTGTAAAGGATTAAAGATATTTATTTCACAGCACAGGAAACAAAATATGAATACATGGACAAACACAAGCACTGGGTTTCTTCAAACTAGGCTACCTTTTTTAGAAGCACTTGTATGAGCACTATGTCACACACACACACACACACACACACACACACACACAAAAAAAACAACCCACACAATACCTACTTACTGAGTTTTGACTGATGGTGTATTTAGACTGTGTCCTAGTGAACTAGTATCAGAATGTATTTACTGATAATTTTAGAGCACTTCTGTAAGTCGCTCTGGATAAGGGCGTCTGCCAAATGCTATAAATGTAAATGTAAAAACTCCACAAGATAATCACAGTGTCAAGAATGAGAGATGATTGAGAAACAGCCAAAAAGGCCAAGAGAACAAATTGTTAAAGAGAAGTGTTATGATCATGCAATGGTGGAAAGATCTTTGAAAGCCTTGAAGATGGATGTGGAGGTTTCTCTCTTTCTGCTTAACAGTTGGCTAACATTAGGCTTGCTATGTTTCACAGAACCAGTGGGTCTTGGTTGTGGTTTTGTCCCATTTGCTAATGTTTATGGCAGCTAATCTCAACTGGTTAGCTAGTAACCAGTGACCTGTGTCACATTTTTATGTCAGGTGATATTAAATTAGGTTAGCATATCCAACTCACAGCAAGAGGGTCCTGGGGTCGATTTCCGGGCTCAGCGAGGGCGTTTCTGTGTAGGGTTTGTATGTTCTCCCCATGCTGGTTTCCTCCCACAATCCAAAAACACATTAGGCTAATTCGCTGCTCTAAATCGACCCTAGGTGTAAGCGTAAGTATGAATGGTTGAGTGTGTGTTGCCCTGTAATGGTCCGGCGAGCTGTTCATAGATAGGCTCCAGTCTTCCAGCAACCCTAGTAGGATTAAGCAGTTTGGCAAATGAGTGAATGAGTGAGTATTATTAAATTACTTACCCATGGACATTCATCTTACCTTCTAGTTTGGCAAGATCTTCTGCTGTTGTGATGTTAGTTATAGTAGCAAGAGAGATGTGAGTATTGCTGTATGGAGCTGGTGTCTTCTCTGCATGGTGGCTTTACAGCAGCAACTGTAGCAACAGTTTTTTCACCCACAACCAAGTTAATGTAAGTTACATAATTCTTTTCAGCTTGATCTGCTTGGTTATGTCAAATAAGTAAATGATTGTTAGTAAGTGTTGTTTTAAGCCTTTGGCACTCATGCTGATGTTTGGCATGTCTAAGCTGACCAGTGGCTTTCGTGACTGCCAGGATGGTACACACATCAGATACTGGATTGATGGCGGACTAGTTAATCTCAGGTGCCTGCAGGCTGTTACAAAGATGAAGGAAACAGTCATCAGAGATTCCTTATTCACTGATGATCGCACCCTCAATGCCTCACAAGAAGTGAACGTATACACAAATTTCAATGACAGAATCGCCAAGAATAGTGCTGCCTTTGGTAGAAAATGGGAGCCTGTTCAGGAGTGGAGAGGACTTAGTCTTACCACCAAGCTGAAGGTCAGTTGCATAATGGTAATTACCATGAGTGAGTCCTAGACTTTCTGAAGCAGACACAACAAGAAACTTAACCAAATCTACTTGAGCCATCTCCACAAACTCCTCCAGATCCAATGACAGGACAAAATCTTTGACACAGAGGTCCTGGACAGGGCCGGCATCCCCGGTGTTTACAGCCTCCAACAGAAAATTCAAGCCAGATGGGCTGGCCATGTCGTCAGAATGCCAGACAGTCGACTGCCAAAACAGCTGCTTTATGGACAATTATGTCAGGGGAAGGATCAGCTGGGGGAAATGCTTTAAAGACTGCTGCAAAGTCTCCCTCAAAGTCCCAAACATCAGCCTCAGCACTTGGTCGTTGCTTGCAAAGCAAACTCACCGTACAAACACATGCAGCAGAAAACGTAAGCATCACAGAGAGTCAGAAGAAACACATGTGGGCTAGCATTCTGGGCCTCGACAGTGGGGTTCTGAGTGATGTCATGGGTCATTAATTATACAAATGCAGCACAGATAAATAACTACTCCTTTAATTATTTTACAGTCAGTGGGGAGTGACTTTGTGATGGTGCAGTTACCTGCGCCAAGTCCTAGGACCTAAGTGAAGGGCTGAGAGCCACAGTGGTCTAACCCACAAAAACGGAAAAATGAGATAAGGTCAATCTTTGACAGATGTTGTTACGGCCAGGTCAAACTCTCTCCCTGACTCTCACACTCCGCGAGCACACTTTCCCGAGTTCGGATTGTCATCACCTGCACCTCATTTCCG
>JBCNYH010000026.1:13053059-13064159 GCA_039654325.1 Tandanus tandanus
TCTCCGAGCCCTTGTTTATTGTGGGACAATAAAACCCGTTATTATATATTCCTCTTGTCTCTGGGAGTGATCATAACAGATGTGGATAAGGTTTATGTATATGCCAGAATGGTCGCTTCATCTTCCTTATGACCTTGAATCATATTGTGAGCATTAGCCCTGATTTTTTTATATTGCAAATACTTTCATGTGATTTTTCTCAAAAACACAGTTCAGTCCAAGTGGTGCTTGGAAATACAACGTCATTTTGGAATCATTTTGGAAAATTTATCACATTGTTAATACAAATAACTATGAGACATTCAGAAGCTGTTCTTGTGATACTTTACATACAGATACCTTCACGGTCATCACAGTGTATTGTAGGGAATGTTTTCTCTTATTTAAGGATTCATAGAAAATATGAAGACTCTTTTTGTAAATATGGGTACTGACTGAAGATCATGATGTGTCCTTAAACAAGAATTTGGTTTCTGTGGGATGATAACAAGTGACATTTGGTTACTAAGAATGGTCTTTACAGTATATTCTCAGGGAAATGTAAGAGAGAAACAGCTACAGTGAGGATAATCTATTATCTATAATTAGGCTTGGCGGTATGGTGTAGAGGTTAGCACGCCCGCTTCACTGCAAGAAGGTCCTGGGTTTGATTCCCGGGCTTGGGCGTTTCTGTTTGGAGTTTGCATGTTCTCCCCATGCTTGCGTCCCCATGCTTTCCTCTGGGTACTCCGGTTTCCTCCCACAGTCCAAAGACATGCACATTAGGCTAATTGACTGTTAAAAATTGACCCAAACTGTGAGCGTGA
The DNA here is from genome assembly GCA_039654325.1 of Tandanus tandanus. Lineage (NCBI taxonomy): Eukaryota > Metazoa > Chordata > Actinopteri > Siluriformes > Plotosidae > Tandanus > Tandanus tandanus. The sequence goes on from JBCNYH010000026.1 coordinate 13,053,866, forward strand.
GTGTGAATGGTTGTGTAGTTGTGGCCCTATAAAGGACTGGGAGGTGTTCAGGGTGTACCTCGCCTTCATTCAGAGTTGGCTGATATAGGTTCTAGCCTTCCCGTGACTCTAGTAATGACTATGACATTGTCCATAGAGACATTATAGGTCATGCCTTCCAATTTGATTGATACATGACTTAACTGAAGTATAGCTCAATCAAAATAATTTATATAAGATTTTAAGAGCTTGATCTGAAGATTTTTAAGTCTAGGCTAAACGGTTCAACAGTTACAGGGGGCAGTGGTGGTGTTAAAAAAAACATTGCTGACTTTTGTAAAGAGTACACATTGCCGTCAGCGTGTTTATGCTTTGTGATGGCCTGGCGAGCTGTCCAGGGTGTACTCTGCCCTCGCCCAGAGTCAGCTGAGATGGGTGCCAGCATCCCCGCGACCCTAATTAGGATTAAGAGGTACAGAAAATGAATGAATGAACTTTTTTTGGCTTATTATAGCGCCACCATGGGGCCACTCAGTGTAACTGTTTTAACATAAGTAGTGGGTGAGTTTGGGACTTTAACTTAACTTTTTTGAAAAACAAAGGCTTTTAAAGCAGAACAAAATACATACAAATCAGTACAAAACCAGTAGGGTTCCAGCATCCTTGCTGTCTGGACACCTAAAGAAGAATTACTTTGTGTGTATGTGCACTCAAGTGGATTTAATATAGTCAGAGAGTTTTTTATTCTCACTGTTATTGGAATGTTATTGGGCAGTGACAACTCCATCCTTTAATGAGAGAGATACTGTTTTTAAGCATCTCTTTCTCTGATCCGAATTCTCTCCACTGTTACTTTGTACTTTACATTGTACTGTGAGGCAGTCGGAGCGAGTCACACATCAGAGTTTACTGACATCCTCATTCAGCTGCTGAAATGAGATTCAGGGACGTTCCTGAGATTTACAACACAATCAACGGACTTGTTTTTCTCTCCCGTCCAACCACAGCGGGGGAAATTCCTCAATTGCCTAAAGCTTCACCTTCTCTAGGTCATTGCACTGAATAAACTCACCTGCTGTTTCCTGGTGGCCACTGAGTCATTAGAAACACCACAGACTTCATCTTTATTGACTAATTATTTAAAGGTATACAGTTAGTTTTAAGAAAAACTCAGCATCCAAAATGTTCCACTTATTATGATGGTGGTCAAGATTTAATTCAGTTGTATTCGTATAGCACTTTTTACATTTGACATTTTCGCAAAGCAGCTAGTAAAACAAAACTGGTAAAGAATTCAAACTTAGGGAGGCACATAGTGTTTACCATGTCCACGTCACAGCAAGAAGGTCCTGGGTTTGAGACCCAAGCTTGGCAAGGGCATTTCTGTGTGGAGTGTGCATGTTCTCCCCGAGCTTGCTTGGGTTTCTGGTTTCTTCCCACAGTCCGAAGACATGCATATTAGGCTAATTGGATGTTCCAAATTGCCCCTAGGTGTGAGTGTGAATGGTTGTGCGCATGTTTGACCCGTAATGGTCTGGCGAGCTGTTTAGGGTGTACCCCAACTTTGCCCAGTGTCGCCTGAGATAGACTCCAGCCTCCCTGTGACCCTAAAAAGGTTTAAGCAGTTCTGCAAATGAGTGAGTGAGTGAATTTAAACTTATGATTTTTAACGTTTCTCAATAAACCCTATACATCCCTAATGAGCAAGTATGTGGGCAAAGAACCCCTCCCTACCCAAGACGACTTGAGGAAGAACCCTTGAGAGGAACCAGACCCAAAAGGAAAATCCATCCTCATTTGGGTGAAACCAGATAAAAATACAAACCATGTATCAGGAAATTCACTAGAGTTTAACATGAAGTCTAGTCTGGTTATCTTATAACTGTAATGGTTATTGTTGTCCAAAATCATTTTTAAAAGTTTATATCCAGCAGTGGAAATGCATCTTCACTGTTTCTGAGTGTAGATGTAGGACCAAATGGAACATTATTGGGGGAGTGAGAGATTAACACTCCAACCAGATGTAGCACAAGATCTGTTGTGCATGAAATTTGCTTTTTGGAGAAGTTTGCCATCTAAAAGATTCCATAAAATAACAACAAAAAAATCTTGCAGGTTAATGACATCGTTAACCTGCATAATCTCATAAAAAGAGAGCAAAGAAAAAGAGAATAGAAAATCTCATTAAAAAGTATTTACACATTAAGTTTCAAGTGGAACTTCATCAGTGACCAGATCACTGCCTGCAGAAGGTAACAGGTGGGTCCTCGGGCCAGGGCTGCCAAACAACTCTTAAACCCCCCCCCCCACCAAAAATATGATTCCAGTAAGATTACTGTGTTGAGTAACATTGTGATCTTTAGTTCATGTTTTTAGAAGACATGAAGTCCTGCTGAAGTGAGACATACTGTAGATTTGAGGCTAAAATGATTTTGGGTGATACAGACTTGCATTTTTTAACAGAGGACTTCCGGACAGGTTAGAAGGATCTACCTACACAACATTTATAAAAAAGAAAACTGGGTCAAACAAGGCAGGGTATGTACCAGGAAATCCACAATGAACAAATCAACAGTGACAGAACAGGCCAAGGTCAAATACACCAATAAGCAAATGCAGCTTTAAAGGGACAAGCAAAGGCAGAAATGGGGCCGGGCAAAAGGAGCAAAGTTGCAATTCAAAAAATAAAATAACCAAAACTCACTAGAAAGACTACATAAAGTATTAGACTTCACAAATTGGAAAGTTGTCTTTGGTCTCACAGGTATACCACATTAAAGAACGAGGAAATATTAAACATGCTGCATATTTAAATACACAATATTCAAAAAATGATACTAGTTTAACACAATTTACTTCTCTGGGAATATGGGGAAACAGAAAATTCAAACGTCAAAGAGGTTTTTCAAAATTTGGATGAGTGCGCCCTCTCTTTCGCTTTAGAAAGCTAACCAGCCTACAAATCTTTGGATAAATATAATCATAAACACGCTGACCGCATTCAGGAGGTTTTATATCATGGACTTTTTTTTTTACAAGAATCATTAGACTGTTTTAAATACCAAACAAACCTCACCAGACAAAAAGCTCAGATATGTTTAAGCACTTACTGCACATGTAAGACAAGACAAGTTTAATGGAGCTTATTGATTAAAAATAAATAAAATAAAATAAATAAAAAGACCACACTCACAATATGGGACATATGAATCACTCATTCATTTTCTAAGCCGCTTAATCCTAATTAGGGTTGTGGGGAGGCTGGCACCCATCTCAGCCGACTCTGGGCGAGGGCGGGGTACACCCTGGACAACTCGCCAGGCCATCGCAGGGCCAACACACACACAACCATTCACACTCACACTTGGGGCGATTTGGAACAGCCAATTAGCCTACTGTGCATGTTTTTGGACTGTGGGAGGAAACCGGAGTACCCGAAGGAAACCCACGCAAGCACAGAGAGAACATGCAAACTCCACACAGAACCACCTGAGCTGGGAATCAAACCCGGGCCTTCTTGCTGTGAGGCGGACGTGCTAACCACTACGCCACTGCGCCGCCCCATATGAATCACTAGTAGGCTTTAATCTCTGGGAAAAGCTACCACTAGTTAAATTCTCCATGTTTTGTTATGGATACGGTAGCTGTATCAAAAAATCCTCTGAAAAGCACACAGGTTAGTCATGAAGCAAGTAGTGACATTTAAGGCTCATTCAGGGCTGGCCAATTGAGAGTCCTTTGAACCCTCTTGACCAAATAATTTTCCATGTCATACCTCGCCTCATTCAATAATTGCTTATTCACCCTCCAGACTTGTGAAAATGGTTGATATTCACAGAGCCTTTCGTGATTAACTGCTAGTTATTACACATGAGGCTGTATATTATTCCTTTATCTGTCAGCAAGAGAGACAGAAATACTGAATAGTCTAAATGATTCTCCAGACAGTCTGTATTTCTTTAACCTCAAATCAATACAAATAACTTACTTGTTGAATTCCTGCTTACACAGCGTGATACTACATTACATAACCAGTTGGTTTTCCTTTAGGATTTTTGGTCTGTATTTTCTGCACTTCCCTCATGAGAAAAATTCACCTGCTTCACAGGACCACTGAGAACATTTTTTTCTGTGTCAAGTCTTTTTTTTTTATTTATAAAAATGCTAATTTGTGGAAATAAATACATGCTAGTCTTTATAGCTGCTGTGTGTGCTGCTACGTTTTCCTACGAAAGGAAATATTGCCTGCTTAATGTTTAGAATAAGGCCATGCACTGCAGTAATATAACATGAATATTGTACTTTGTAATGTTCCAAGTAGACCATGATCATACCACCCAAAAATATTAATACACATATTTTATTTTAAATAGGTGCTTTGAGTGCAGCAGGATCTCGTGTAATGTTCAGTTTGATGAGCATAACACGCTAACCACAAAATGTTTAGCATCATCGTCATCATCAGCAGCAACAACGACAACAATAACAACAACAATAATAATATGATGATGATGTTGAGCCAAACCTTCACCCGTTGCTTACCGAACCTCAGCATAAAACTTCATCTATTGTTTCGGTCACCATACGTTTTTATTTATTTGAATTTTGAAGGTTTTGCTGTACATAAAGGAACAGAATGTTTGTTCTTTTTAAAATGCATCCCGTGAATTTGGAGCACAAGTGGACAGTTGAACACATCACCGTTTACACCTGCGCTTATCTCCAAGACGTCCAGGTGATCATGAGTGTTTGGGTTTCAGTGGTGACTATGTCACTTTACAAAAAGTTCTACACGTAATTATTACATCAGTCTCTATGACCAGACAAGCACCAGATTTGTTTAGCATGGGCAGCTAACAAAACAAGAACTACTTCAACTGTTTCTAGAACTATTGTACATATGAGCTTTCCAAACTCTTTGAAGGACAAAGTCATTTATTTTTTCAGAAATACAAAACCACCACACCATGTATCATACTCCCGCACTTCAACTCCCATGATGCGGCATACACACTTCCTGGTCAACGTCACTTCCGCCTTTCTGCTGCATTCTGGGAGCGGGAAAACGTTACAAATACTCACGTTGCTGCTTCCGTTTGTGTCGAAAAGCATAAAAGATTCTCATTTGTTTCTCATCGATTAAAGGTATTTGTGCAAACAGTTTTTTTCTTTATGGTTTGCTTTATGTTTGAGTTGGAGTTTTAAGCGCTGAATGTAAGTTTTGGTGCTTTAGTGAAGTCTGAATGAAACTAGCTGCGTTAGCTCGCTATGCTAGCAAAAAAAAAGTGTGCTAACAAATGTTATCTAGCGCGAGCTTTAGTGTTGTTTAAATGTTTAAAGATTCAATATTCGCATTTAGACAAACAATTCTGTTTGCAATGTAATTAAATTGTTTGCTGTTGCTTGCTAGATTTCACCGGATCATGTGGCTAGCTGAAAGAAATGAACAACTAGTTAACTAAATTAGTTTTAAATAAAATAACCTGGTTTAATAGGCAGACGAGGCTTTTGATTGTATTATAATTGCAATTATTTTCCTTGTGTTTAATTTTCATTTTACTTATGTTTTATTGTAAGAAAGTTTTTATAAATCAACAAAAAAATTGAAGACTAACCATAAAACCATTTTGTTTCTTTTAATCTTGTTTTATGCTAATCTGTTTAACTAAATTCATTGTTAACTTTTACTTTGCCCTGGTTTTTATTTATTTAATTTTTTTTTTTTTTTTTACACAACTTGCAGGACATCTTTAATTGCAGTCTGTGTGAGAGGTTCTTAAAGTTTTCAGTAATGTTCATATACTAAAACAAAAGATGCAAGTGCAACTTTCTAACACTACAGCAGTGATCTCAGTTATAGTGGATTAACAAAATGAATATTTATTGTTTTTAATAAGTTCACTCTTGTGTTGTAGGTTATCATGTCTATCGGCGTTCCCATCAAAGTTCTGCATGAAGCGGAGGGTCACATCGTCACCTGTGAGACCAACACCGGGGAGGTTTACAGAGGCAAACTCATCGAGGCAGAGGACAACATGAACTGTCAGGTAACAGGAACATTCAGCATCACAGCTGGAAATTCCAGCACAAATTGGGTTTGTTAGAGCTGCATGAATAGTCCTGATTTCTTTTCGGCATGATTACCATTTTATTCTTTAAATTATTATTAAACTTTCCAGTGGTTCCTAAGTCACTACTCCTTTAATCAGCACAAATCAAGTTCTCTTATGGAAAGAAAAGTGAAAAGCATTTAAAAAAAGCTTAGAGTTGCCACTTGCAGTTAATCTTTATTGTGCGTGAGCTATGATTGAGAAATATTTGAATGAACTTACTATAGCTGTAGTGAGTAGTATGTGTAACTATTGTTGTATGTTGACTAGTTGGTTTGCCTTTCAGTGCAGAATTCCACACTGCAGTAAAGCGCACACACACACCATGATACAGCGTTTTCTGTTTCAGATGTCCAACATCACAGTTACGTATCGTGATGGCCGGGTGGCACAGTTGGAGCAGGTCTATATCCGTGGCAGTAAAATCCGCTTCCTCATCCTGCCGGACATGCTGAAGAATGCTCCCATGCTGAAAAGTGTAAAAAATAAAAACCAGGGAGCGGGAGCTGGTCGGGGCAAAGCTGCCATTCTTAAAGCTCAAGGTAAAGCAGAATACCTGTTTATCAGTACACATCTTCGAGGCTGTCGCTGGGCTTTACTAATATAGTTTTAATATAAACATCCATCAAGATCACCTGATCACATAAGTGCGAAGTATAATTTCTTGAGTGCTGATATGAAAGTTTCATCTTCATAGAAGTAAAGGTACATTTTAAAAATAGATTTTTTTGGGTAACTGTTTTCATTACAGAACTCAAATAGATTTACACTGAAACAAGTCTTCCAAACAGTGCTGAAAAGGCAACAACTCATGTCTGTCATTTTAGCCAGATGTATTTTTCCCATGTGAACACTTGATTGAAGAATCAGGGAGTACTGTATTATATGGAGAATTATTCAGATTGACAGGGTTTTATCTATAGAACAAACCTCTTGAGATCTAAATAATTCTCCAAATCATATAAAAGCTGAATTCTCTAATTGTTTTGTCATTCATTCAAAATATTTTTAAGTCTGGAGGAAAGCATCGTAGCCAGTATGAGTCAGCAGGAATGCTGCATGCTGTCCCCTGCTAATGCTATTTGTGGTTAATTCTAAACAAATTTTGTGAAAATATTAAGTGAAATTAAAGTATTTAATGGTAACCACTTATTATAACCACCGTCCACCACCACCATCACACGTGACTTTATCAGCTTGTTGAGAGCAGCACCTGCCTAACCATTTTCTTTTTTTCTTAGAGGACTGGGAGAGAAGAAACATATCACAAAAAAGATGGGTAGAATGTACTCTACTGTTAGTGGCGAAACTTTGCCCCACTGTCTTGGTTGTTGCTACGCGCTCTCAGATATGGCTTACAACAGAGTAAATAGTGAGAAAATAAAATGAGCTGTTGAAGTCTCAGGGCTGCAGTGTTTTTACTGTAAATTACATTCACTTAATAACCAAGATGTTGGACGGACAGAGCCGTCTATCTTACATATCTATGAGGAGGAATATTTTCACGATTGGTGATCATGTACCATAATTGTTCAAATGTATCTGATCTCAGTGATTGATTAAATATGTCGAAGATACCTAGAATTAGCTGACGGCGAATAAGTAATAGATCACCACGCAAACTTTGAGGTAATGCTTGAATCAGAAATGGTAGAGAAACTGCCACTGATTCCCAAATCCTAAAAGCTCAGTAAAATGCCACCTATCTATAATCATCGATAAATATTATCCTTTTTAAGGAACTTTAAAGAAAAAAGAATGCCTTTGCAACACTGGCTAAACTAGCTTTTGTAGGTTGGATTTGAGTTGTTAATGTTTATCTTTTGCACAATGGGTGGCTCTCTATAGGTCAGGTGTGCATTAATATTTTTGTATATTTATTTTATCATGACCCATGCATTGTTGGTAAGTGTTTTTGTATTTCAGCAACAGGCAAATTTCCGGTGTCCTTGTGAATAACTGCAATAAGCATTATGTGGTTTTGGAGCTGTGAAGGAGAAAGTTAATGTCCCGTACAGCCTTTACTTTTAGCTTAATGCATGTGATGGGCTATCCCCTAGTGTATGTAGTAGTGATGATGCGTGGCAGTCATTAGGGGATGCTAAAGTGCCATTTTAGGTGCGGCTCTAAACGCTTGTGTATTTTTATGAACAGTATTTTTCTAAGCTGTACTTGTGAGCATGCTCAGTTATGTATAAAAATATAATCCTTACCTCTGTTTTGTTGCAGTGGCTGCGAGAGGTCGAGGCCGGGGTGGGCCTGGAGGACGAGGAAACATCTTCCAGAAAAGGCGATAGTTTATTTCCTAGAACATTTTTGTACAGCTTTTTTTTTTCTTGATCTTTTTGCATTCTTTATCCCCTTTAGGTTTGTAGTTCATGATTTCTATTTTCCCTCATAACCTTTTTAAGTAATTGAATGGAACCCATTTCTCACTGATTTTGGAAAGAATACATGAAACAGAATTGAAGGTGTATTTATTACACTGTAGTGGTGTTTCACATGTGAAGAATTCTTATGTCAGCGTGACTTGTGCTGGAATACAGTACACTGAATAAAGATTTTACAGTTTATTTTGTGGTGTATGTTTTGTCTTCATTGTTAAAGTTGCCGGTTGAGTGTTTGTCTAATAGGACAGATAGCATAATACCATCCCTCTAACCCTGATAGTGGTGTAGTTGGTGTGAACTTACAATACCCTGGTACTACTCACCCCTGTCACAGTGATCTTAAATTTGTGATCTGATTTCAGTGTAAAAAAAATAATTTTCTGGAAAATATGAACCATTTTTGCATTAGGCTTCTACTACAAAATTAAAGCTTTCCATCCAGCTCGCTTTGTCTTTTTGTGGCTTTAAAGGTGCCCATCCACTAGTAAATGGCCTGTTTTATCTTCCCTTATCAGTTTATTTTGGCTGCTCCTCCCCAGCTAACGGGCTTAGTTTTTCTTATTCACCTGTTTTACATCTTGTTTTGGTTCTGTGCTAAGACTGAATGAATAATTTTACACATGTGTGAAGTGCAACACCAATTTGTAATAAGTAAAAAAAAAATTCCGAGATCAAATGTTCAAAGATAGGAGCAGGGGTATGGTTTAAAAGATGGCAGTGTTTACTAATCATGCCTGGTGTATGGGTCACTTACACATTTATTTGTATGAAATGTGCCCCTTTATGGTCGTGAACAGATTCGTTACTTGGCTTCGTTAATTGATGGGTCATATGGCTGGAAAAAAACAGGTAATTCTTTTAGGCTACATGCTACAATTAATTGGTTTGTACTTTGCAGGAACGGCACGAACTGATTGGTACTCATTCATTCATTTGCGAACCACTTAATCCTAATTAGGGTTGCAGGGAGGCTGGTGCCCATCTCAGCCAACTCTGGGCAAGAGAAGAGCACACCCTGGACAGCTCGTCCGGCCATCCCAGGGCTGAAAATCATTATTTTGAGTGGAAAATGCTTGAAACAAAATGACAGACTTTTTAGCAATTTATAGCGTGCAGGTTAAGAGACCTCACATTAAAAAAAACAACAATAACATCAGCTGCTGATTAACCCACAATGCATATTTTCTAGCTAATAGTTTTGATCTGATTCATGATGATTTGGGCTACAACGGACAGGTTAAATAATTGCCGAAGTCCACTAATCCGTTTTTTAGGATCTCTAGAGGGCACAGTAATTGTCTACCAGGATGACAATGCAGTTTTTTATAATTAGCTGTAATTGGTGGTCTATTGAATTTGACATGTCACCATTACACTGCAACCCACATTTGGTCTCCCCAATGTCAAACTTCTTCCTTGATTAAAAAATAAGAATAAACCATAAAAATCTTATTTTAGTGTGCTTTTTTTGGACTGATGTTCCCCTGTAGTAAAACAAATATAGATGCAAGCAGAAATTCCCGGGATCCAAACAAAGACACTAATGAAGAGCACAGGCGGTGATGAAAAGTAGTGATAGAGGAAGAGGAGTGATGATGATGATGAAAAGTATGATTGGTGGTAAAGAGGAGTAATGATGAAGGGGAGTGTTAAAGAGGATGAAGAGTATGAGTGGTGGTAAAAAGAAGTGTGGAACAGGAAGGGAGGTGATGAAAAAGAGATGAAGAGTGTTGAACAGGATGAGTATGAGTGGTGGTAAAGAGGAGTGATGAGGAAGAGGAGTGATGAAGAAGAGGAGTGTTAAAGATGAAGATG
>JBCNYH010000026.1:13124198-13137062 GCA_039654325.1 Tandanus tandanus
ATTTATTCCCCCCCCTCCCCTAATTTGGTCATATTCAGTTCCCACCCGTCAAATATTGCCTTCCCTATCACACGACCACCACCAACCAGGGAGGGGTGTAAGCATGCACATGCACCATCCATGAAATACAATGCTACCACCTGCCTTCTTTCGACTTTTTCGGTCTAACACACTCGGAGGGAAAGCTCTATCCGCCCTATACGAATGAGCTCACAGAAGCCCATGATTGGCTAGTGATCACTGTGAGTGACAGGGAAGTGAGTGTATGCCATCTCCCTCCTGTGAGAGCTCGGCCAATTAGCTCCGGTCATCGATGACTGTGGCATCAACCTGGATTCGAACTTGCGACCTCCGGGTTGATAGTCTTTTATATGAAAGTTATTTACTTGTCGATGCGCCACTCGGGAGCCCCATTTGTGATAATCATTATGTTGCTTTGGTGCCCCTCTGATTCTACTCTAATTAGCTGTTAGCATATCACAAACATGAAGTATCTATAGCTGTTAGCATATCACAAACATGGAAGTATCTATAGCTGATTATTTAAAAAATAAATAAGTGAAGATCAAGATGAGGAGGTTGGTGGAAGGGGAGAGTCAATGAGAGGTCCCAGCTGATGAAACTGCAGGCTGCAGGGAGAGGCCGACTGAGCCAGTGATGGAGAACTTTCATCCACAGTGGCTAATGCTGTACATGTGGTTCTGGTTCAAGGGGAATGCTCTGGTGTGTGTATTGCAGGCAGTGTGGCCTGTCCATTACAGGCAACTCGAAACTTGTTAAAAGATCAAAACATTTCATGCTTGAAACGTTGAAATTGCAGTGACAGTGAGAATCACAAAACTTGCATTGCCTGAAACACGTCCTCACTTCTTTTTCAGTTGTTACATTAATCCGTCAACAGAGCAGAATGAATTGGTCATCAGGTTCAACACTGATTCTTATAAAGTAAAGGAAAAACTCCAGTTCACAAAAGTTTTCTTTTAAAATTATAGCGAAGCGCCACCCAATGGAGCACCAAACTTACGAGAGATGCTTTTTTAACATCGACACCACATTGTGCATATACTTGGATTTCATGCAGTATTATGGGATTTAGGGAAAATATATAAAGAACATATTTGGAACCTGTTATCACACTCATAACATGCCATTGATTTAATACTTTTTTAGTGTCGATGATGGTGACTGGAGCACTGAGAGGTCATACGTGTGCACATGGAATCTGGACCGTAGAAGAGTGAACCCAAAACAACCCGACATCGTCATAGAGACGGCAGCGCCTGTCATGTGTGTGTCCTTCCATCCACTGCGGCCATCTCTGATTGCAGGTAAAAACCTCATTCCCTTTTTCTCAGGCTTCATTTTAGACTGATTTACCATTCCATTACTAAAGGCCTCTGATAGACCAGAGATGACGAGATCATTCTGCCTGCTGTCACATTAGCAAGGTACAAATCAATCTGTATGTCCAGGTTTGTCAGAAAATTGTTCTAGAGGAAAAATATTTTAAAATAAAAAACTTCCACTAACCCAGTTATATAAGTGTGCACACCCCTGTGTTAATACTTTGTTGAAGCAGGATGCATCTTGATTTTATTACATTTTTCCACGCTTTCTTTCAAAAACTTTCTAGATCTGTCAGATGTTGTGCCTATCTTTCGGTTAAGCCATCTCTTTGTTGAATAGAATGAATACTTTGGGTCATTGTCATGCTGAAAGTTTAAATTTATTTTAATCTTCAGCCTATAAACAGACATCTTAATGTTTTACTCTAAAATCAACAGGTACTGGTAGCTGCTCATGATTCCCTCCAGCTTAAATTTAAGTCCCTGATCTCTAAAGCATGATGCAGCCACCACCACCCTTCATAGCGGGTACAGACCTCTTTTGGAAATGTGCTTTTTTGTTTTCATGAAAAGATACCTTTTTGTAATTATGGGTTCATTATACATAATAACACATTAACCCGTCTACCCACCCTACCCCATGGCCCAGACGTGAAGAATATGACAGATTGGTGTCACATTCAGAGAGTAATCAGTACTTGGCAGATATTCCTACAGCCCCATTTATTTTGCTGTATGTCTCCACACCAGGTTTCAGTGCCAGTCTCTCTGGTATATTTTTCATTAATTTATTCAATTCAGTTATTTATTCATTCATTCATTTTCTAAGCCGCTTAATCCTAATTAGGGTCGTAGGAAGGCTGGCGCTGATCTCAGCCGACTCGGGGTACACCATGGACAGCTCACCAGGCCATCGCAGGGACAACATTCACGCTCACACTTAGGGGCGATTTGGAACAGCCAAGTGCCTACTGTGCACGTTTTTGTGCCATGCGAGGAGACTGGAGTACCCGGAGGAAACCCACGCAAGCACAGGGGAAACATGCAAACTCCACACAGAAGCCCAGGAATCGAAGCCAGGCCTTCTTGCTGTTAGATGGACCACTGCGCTACCGTGCCGCCCTGGTATATTTTTGTCTTATCCTTTTGTACATTTGCAAGGGATGTCCTGTTTTTAGTAGTGTCAGTGTGGTGTCCCATTTTCTCCACTTGTTGATGATGGCTTTCACTGAGCTTCATGGTACATTGGATGTTGTTGAAACACTTTATACCCTCTCCTGGTCAATATCTTTCAGTAAGTGAGATATTGTACATACTTCATAAGCTCTTTGCGGACCATGGCTTCAGCACTTAGATGAAACCAAAATGTCCAGAAAGACTTAGAGGTACCGCTGGCTTTTAATTGCAAATATTCTGAATAATTTCCCTGACAGCTGAATGATATTTATTTTTGAACTTGAGATTGAACGAGTTCATTTGAGCCCACTTATAAAAGGGTGTGCACATTCATGCGACCAGAATATTGTAAATGTTTTTATTTTTATTGTTAAATTGCTTGTCACTTGCTAATATGAAGCAATGAATTTGTGATCACTCTGCAGGAGGGCTGTACAGTGGAGAAGTGATAATATGGGATACAAGTCGCACCCAGGATCCTGTTTTGGCTCAAACAGGGATGTGTTCAGATACACACAAAGAGCCGGTATATGAGGTAACTCTCTCCTACACTTTTTAGTCTATTTTACTATGGATCATAAACGATGTTTTAAAATAAACACATTTTAAGCAATTAAAAATTGAACACAATACGAATTAGAGCAGTTCTGATGTGATTCAGCCTTAAGACCTCTAAATATGTGTACAATTCACAAACTTGAGTGATTTGTCTTGCACATGGACTTCACTTGGTGGTGCACGATTCAGTCACTGATGCATGATTCGCTCCCTTATGCACGATTTGCTCATTGATGCACGATTCACTCACTGATTCATGATTTGTTCACTGATGCATGTTTCGCTTAATGATGAATGATTTGGTCAGTCACTAATGCACAATTCAGTCACTGATTCATGTGAATTGTCTCACAAATGGTGTTGATTCACCCAATGATTCATGATTCGCTTATTGATGTAATATTTACTCACCTGAGCTGCTTGTATGATTGATTCACTGATGTATGCTTTACTGACTGATTCGAGTCACTGATTTCTCTGTACTGAGAAAAGAACAAGCAACCTTTATCCTGTTTTTATGAACTGTGACCCGCTCCAGCATTACACGGATTAAGTCGGAAATTTGACATACTGAGATATTCAAAATGAGGTATAATACATGATTATAGCATGAAAATTGACTGAGTTACATCACTTTGAATGTCGCCAATCAGTAAATGCTACTTTTGAGAAAATAGCAATTATATATATATATATAATATATATATAATAAATTAAAAATAAATTCGTTCATTCATTCATTTTCTGAACCACTTAATCCTAATTAGGGTCACGGGGAGGCCATCTCATTCGACTCTGGGCGAGGGCGGAGTACACCCTGGACAGCTTTGCCACTGGCAAAATAAGTGGATATTTCTATTGTTTTACAACTTGCACATGGAATCCTTTCTTAAACAAGCATTTTAGCATGAATAGATTGTGTTTATGGATATTTTTACCTTGGTCATGTAGAAGATTATGCTTTGAAGGATGTATTTTTTGCGATATCGCATTTTCGTCCAGGTAAGCCATTTTCAACTTACTTTGGTTCTTACTCAGAACACTACCATGCGACTTAATCCGTATTATACTGGAGCGGGTCACATATGTCTGAAGGAAACTGTAAACTCAGTATGTATTTGAAATACTCAACTATTAAACACAGACTGAACAATAAATTTGATTTTGAGACAGACATAAGAGAAAATGGGCTGATTCACAAACAGGATATACTTTTTGGGTCTACAGTAGCTCAAAAATAAAACTTATAAAACATAGTTTTTGTACTTTCTTGTTGTTAAACAACATCTTATGAGATTAGCATCATTTGTGTAGAGTATCGGAGCTACAGGTTAAAGAGTATACTAGGTACGGTATCTCATGAATAAGTAGTTTTGTTTGTAGAATATTAGAATAAAGCATAAAAAAGGAACTTATAGATTTGGTTACTCCAGAGACAAACGCAATCTGTTATACTAAGATTTTTGGTTTACATAAAGATCATATGGTGAGTAAAATGCATTAAAACAAGATTTTTTTAAATCTACAGATATAGCAGGAGCCTCTTAGCTTTTGTTAAAACTTACCTTTATTTCACACTAATGTAGTCTTTTTAAATGTTAGAGTACAACATTTGTTCCTGATAATAGTTTACCAAAGTTCATATTCCTAGCGTAGAACTCTTACAGCAAAAGTTCTGTTAGTTACTGTGCATGAAACAATTTAAATGTAATTCATGTACATGCAACAAAATCACATTTATAGTATATATTATATAGTGGCTTCAAGAGAAAATTTGAAGTTTGAATAATTATGATTTAGACCACAGGGGTCCAGACGCTCCCGCCAAAAGGACCATTTCATAATATGCCAATATAGAACAAGCGTACCCAGTTCGAAAGCCTTATATACAGTTTTGCCTCTGTGACCTTGAAAAGTAGGTCAAGGTCACAAACTCATCCTAGCACTCATAGCAGTGAGCCAGCATACCAAGTTTGAAAGCCCCAGCTTCAGCGCGCAGCAAGTAAATGTCCGGAAATCTAAAGTTTGACGAACAGAGGAATCGCTGAACGGATGGAAACCATTCCTATAGCTCTCGAGGGGACCCCTACATCTGGTGTCTACTTTCTGGAGAAGACATTTTTGATGGACAGAGGATCCTGACAAAGCCACTTAGATTATAAATAGATCTTACAGCGGTATCTTTCTAGATTCAATGAAAATCCACCTCCAAAAGTCAAACTTAGAAGTACAATTCTGAATGTAACCAGATAAAAGTTAAATCCAGTTAAAACCAGTTTTATCTCTACTGGGTCAAAATTTTAGCAATATGTTACTCTAATAAGAATTTTTTTCAGAATTCAGAAAAGATATCCCAAGTGTAGCTGGGACAAGTGTCCCTCTGTGTAACAATAAAGAAGTCACAATATAAAGTATACTAGGTGTCTGCTTGCAGGGATCTGCTGTATAATTTTAAAAAGACAACCCTGAGTGTGAAACGGCCCATGTCTTACCTGTTCTTCCAGACTTTAAAAAAAATCTTTTATTTAACCTTCCAGCAATACAGCGAAAAGTAGCTTCAGTTCCTTTACACATTCCTGAAGGTTTTTTGTGCAGGGCTTTACTTATCATTTTTTACAGAACAAGAACATTTTTCTCTCTGAAACTTTAGCTCCATCTCTGAAAGCTGCACATTTACAGCTTCCTTTCATGGATCTGAGGAGATGCAAAAGTGTGTGTGTGTGTGTGTGTGTGTGTGTGTGTGTGTGTGTGTGTGTGTGTAGGTGAAATGGGTCCCAGGACCACGACGAGGAGAGATGACGGTTATAAGTGCATGTTCAGGAGGTCGAGTCCTGCGCTGGAGTGTAGATGGAGCAGAAGGTAAACTGACCCTGACTGCCGGATTTGCTCTCATCATGCAGCAACTCCCTCTGAACAAGTTAGCCAGCAGGGTGAGTGTCAGGAAAAGCACAACACACTGGTTATTATGGTATGTTCTATCTTTATGGGGTCCATCTGTTCCATATTTTTGGATTTAAAAAAAGATTTCTGTGTAAGTTTATAATTATGCTCCCAGCAGAAGTAGATGATAAGTAACTGCTAAGCAATCATGTTCAGCAAATGTAGGAAAATGTCCCAAATCGCTCGTGTTCTCCCCATGGCAGGTGAGAGGTGACACAGCTCTAGGCGTGACATCTCTCGCACTCTCACCCTGGGACACAGACATGTTTCTGGTGGGTACTGAGGGGGGTCTGGTGCTCAAGTGTTCCTTCAGCAGTCAGACAGTGGCAGCACTGCCCCCTGGTGGTCAGAGTGTAACTCTACACGCTCCTGCACAATTCTCCTTCACACCCAGAGCCGGTCCCATCCAGTCGCTCCACTTCTCCCCCTTCCACAGGTGACTTTTAGTGATTAGTGACATTGTAAATCTCTGCTGGAAAAACATACCCATCACATTCCTGTGCTCGCTTTAGGAACCTGTTTGTGAGTGTGGGGACAGACGGCTTGGCACATGTCCACAGTGTCCTGCAGCCTGGTCCCGTGCTGTCCCTGCGCGTTTCTGACTCATACGTGTTTGGAGTGCGGTGGTCACCTGTTCGGCCGCTTGTGTTTGTTGCAGTCACCGGGCAAGGTGGGTCAAAGTGTGAAAGGATCGACCTGTATCAACTGGAGTTATCCAGTTTGTTTGTTTTTACAGTAAACATGTTATATTAACAGTTACAGGAAGGTATATCCATCTTATACCACATCCCTTTTCCCTAATACCACAACATTTTTTAAAACCTAATTAAAGTGAAATAAAAAGCAAGCCCTCCAAACTCTCCTGTTACACATGAACATGTACATTTTAATTGTCAATTACATTTTTGAAGTTGCAATCTGCTAAAATCCATTTGATAGTTTGCATTAGCTGGATTGAAAAGACTGCAATCTCACGAGAGTGAGTAATCGCGAGAATAGGATGTGAATTCTTCAGTTGATAGAAGGCAAGATAACTAACAAATGTTAAACCAACAAATCAAACTTAGTAAATAGTGAATTTCTGAATAAAATAAAACTAGGCACAAATACAAATCATATGAGCTGACATTTACCTACGGTACCAGCCTAAGTTTCGATACGATTACTTGTGTATCCAAAAGTTCGACTGGTATTTGTTGTTAAGAACAACACTGTACCCGAACTCGTATACTCAAATGACTGAACACCAAAAATTAAATCTAATTTAACTCATCTTTTGTTTTATGAACATATATACTTAGTGTTATTTATAAATGTATATTATTTTATCTATACATGTAGTATTTCATTTATATTAACTGGGTTTAAATCAGTGGAATAACATCAGACAAGTTGGATATTGGCCGAACTCCTGATTTCCCAAATTCCAAGTTGAGTGACCATCCCATTATAACTTTGACTGCAGAAAGTTTTTTTTAGAGTTATGGGTACAGTGAATAGAATTATAACTTCAGAAGAAAAAAAACGAGCCTGGAGAAGGAACAATTGTTTATAACAGCTGCTATATCAGGGGCAGTGGTGGTTAAGGTCATATGTCATATGTTTTTGAAGGAGTGGACTGGCATATTTCTAGTGGCTGCATAATTATTTTGAAGAATAAAAATACTGACACTGTGATACAATAATCTCTACAGAAATCCGATCATGTTGTTTTGAGACATGGTTTACATCTATTCCGCACTGCATCATTCCTCATGATCTACCTGTAATAGAGTCATTCCCCGTTTCTATTCTAGGTGTGTTGCAGGTGTTTGATTTGGGTCAGAAGTGTCTCAAGCCAGTGGCCAGTATTGAGCAGGACACAGGGGGTCAGTGTGCCCTGTGTGTGGAGTTTAACAAGCAGCAGCTCCTGGCAGTGGGGAATGCAGACGGTACAGTAAACATTTGGCAGCTGAGTGCAGAGTTGATGGAGCAGCGGCCCCGAGAGAGTGCCATCCTGCACCAGCTCGCAGATGATGGACCTGAATGACACACAGGGTGCAGCCTGGAGTCCAGGATGGAGAACTCATCCTGTTGTGTGACAGGTGACACCGATCATGTGGGAGTATTCAGGAGGATATGAAAGTGTTCGCACATCACATTGTTTACTCGATAAAATGCCAGCTGTAGTCTAACATAGCATGTTAGACATTAGCACATATACAATTGTGCAACGTGATGCAATCTCAGTTGCCATGTGACAATAACACTTTTAAGACATGCCTAGCATAACGTAGTCAGTGTTATATTTAGCACAGCTAATGGTCACTAATAATTTGGAGGTTTTTCCTTGTCAAATAAACGACTCAGGCAACTATTCTCATTTATTCTCTAGTCATTAAAGCTGTGGGAGAACTATAGCTAATAATGAAGATTTGGGCAATATAAACCTAAAATTAAAGTTCTCTAGCAAGCATTATGACAAGTGTTGTATTGTCAGTAAAGCTTGTATTTAAACAATCACGTTAAACCAAAGAACAGAAAAGACCAGCTGGTGTTATCGCATAAAAGTGTGTGATTGGCTGTGACTTGAGCTCCGCACCTGGTGAAATTAAACCTAAACAATTGTTCCCTTGAGCGTAAATAATTCATTTTGAACTCACTGTGGAGGAATGAGTGATCGTGAATGGGCATTGTGGTGTGGATGTGTGAACGCATGAGCTTCAATTTGTCGTCCCCTAAGAACCCCTCATAAATCTTCAGAACTTCTCAGCAGTCTTCAGGACTTTTTTAAATAAATTTTGCCGCCTGTTCCAACCACTGGCTATCATCAGGATCTTTTGTAAGAGGTATGAATAAGCTCACTCAGAGAGCACTTAAAAAAACAAAAAAACAAACAAACAAAAAAAAACACCAGTACACACAACACTGTCACCAGTTCTAACCAGTAGCGTTTATTAATGCACACAAGAATTACGGGCGTGTTAGAGCTTAGCTTATTGTCTGTATAGGTTTCTCTAATCAAGCAAAGCACTGAAACAGGAAACACAACCACAGAATAAACACACTACACACACTACACTAAAGTGAGTGAAGCACAGACAGTGTGAGATCAGCTCAGAGTGAATCAGATTCCTACATAAAGATACAGAGCTCTAAAGAGAAGGTTAACGTTAGATTCATGCAATTCTGCTCTGTGTTGGTGCTTAAGGGGAAACGCATCCCGATTGGTCACTGGCAGGCAAAGGTGAGGGGATCAGTTGACGAAAAGCGAGCGTGTGAACTCCACAAAGTCGAAGGCAGACGGGAGCTCACGACCTTTACTGTCTAAATATGGCTTCATGTGTGAGATGCAGTAATCGGCCTGCTCCTTGGTTAGGTTCTGTAGTGAAGAAAGAACACAAATAGAACATCGAATCAGCCAGGTTCTTTATTGAACTGTTTTACTACAATTAGATTCTACTGTAATATGAACTGGGATTTACTTCAGCATTTACAGGAAGATACATAACTAGAAGATTGGTGCTAGCAGCCCTTTATTCTCTCTCTCTCTCTCGCATAAGTGACACTGATGGAACAAACACTACCCCTCTAAGGGATTCTGAATCGCCTTAGAGGCAGTTAGAGTAATGCAGCGAGCATGTGTCCGAACCGTAAAAGCACAGGGATATAGCGCGCTCATGTATATATCCTGTCACATGCACATACTTGTCCAAGAAATAAAACATGTTCATTAAAGCAAATTCTGGTCAGCGATTGTTGCAAAATCATCATAACTGTGAATTTGTTAGCAAGTTTTAAAAAGTTTCCCCCCCATTTTATCTTTTTAATTGAAATGAATTTATGGAATGACACCAAAAGCTTTTCAGTGCATCCCCATAGTGCAGGTTACTCCACTTAGTGTTCTAAGAATAATAAGGAAAAGTGTAGGCGACGGGGCGACAGCTTCACTTTTGGCACATGAGGTGTGCATTATTATTATTTTATCAGGACACTGCTGGTGATGATTCAGCCAAACGTTTCTATCCAGTTCTAAATATCAGGTAACCATGGCAACCAGTATAAAATAACAATCTGGATTAGGATGGTAATATCTCTTCAGTTATCACATGCAGTAAATAAACATGATTTATACACTACAGTTCCTGGACAGATTTCATGAAAAGCAACAACATAAAATCAAGTGATGTCATGAGATATGTAGAGCCCATGTGGTTTTGGACCGTGCCACAATAACCACAGGTGTGTCACATACCTGGTAGAGCTCCTCCTTGGTGACGTATGGTTTGTTCTCAGCGCTGAGGGCACGGAAAGCACTCTCGATCTCCTCGCTAGACTTGACGTTCTCCGTCTCGCGGCTGATCATGAAGGCCATGTACTCCTGCAATGACACGTTGCCGTCCCTGCAAACACAGAAATGCGGTGATGAGCCGTGCGGTGCTGGGGCGAGTCGGAGTGCCGTGGCTTGGCTGCTCACCTGTTGGGGTCCACCGTGTCCAAGATGGACTCAAACTCTGGGTCTGGTTCTCCTTCCTCCACCATGGGCAGGTCGTAGCCCAGGGAGCGCAGACAGGATTTGAACTCCTGGTGATTTAGACGACCGGATTTCTCTTTGTCGAAGTGTCTGGAGTGAGAAATAAGAATGGGAGGCAAAACGTTCTTTCAGTAAATCAGTCACAGACTCTAACTGAAGACGAAATTCTGTCTGATTTGTCGTGTCACCTGCCACTGTAAAATTTCAGTTTCTTTTTTAAACTAAATGTGCGTTCAGATCTGATCTGAGAAATGACTAAGAACATTTAAAACAGATCAGATCTGGTCAGGACTTTGGATGACTAGAAACAAAGCATGGGACTGTAAACACTGGAACATGTCTAAACATTCTGTAAACAGAAACCGTGAAATTAGTTTTAACAGCCCAACTCCTCACTCCTGAACCAGCTGCAGTATTGCACTCTTTGCTTTTGCTGTTGTACTCACTTGAACATCATGCTGAATTCTTTGAGGGCCTCCTCTGTGACTCCTGTCGTGTTTCTGTGGAGGAATTATGCGTTTATCAGTACATGGATGTCCACCCTTTGTGCCACGACTCTATACAGTATAAATCACCCTTAGCAGTCTGTGTGTACACGTGTGATACCTGGCTTGGATCTGCTGCTCCAGGTTGTGCTGCATCCTCATGCCCAGCTGGTCGAGCTGATCCCACTGCTGCGCCAGTCCTACCGTGCTGTGCTCTGTGTACTTGTTGTCCAGGATCAGGGCCTCCTCCATGGCTGCACCCAGATCCTCAATCTTCTTCAGCTGGCTGCGCATAGCACGAATCTCCTGGTGCTTACGCTGTTACAAACACACACAAGTTAGTCTCAGTTCATGTCATGAGACACCAGTTTTAATCACAGACCAAAATTTTATCACAGGTAAATTACTGTGTATAAGCAGAATAAAACACCACGGGACGTGTTGTTATAGGAAAAGAATTAACTTCAGTATAGAAATATTATATGATAGGAACTTCACCACACCTGACTTACATAATCATTATGGATGAAAATAACGTTGTAATAAACCACGTGTGCTGCTCATCCTGCTTTAAGAATAAAACAATGTTCATTGGGACACTCACCTTCGTGGCCTCCAGCTGAGACTCCAGAGTTCCAGACTCTTCCACCATACACGATCTGCCCAAATATACACACAGCAGTGAGATCAGCCCACAAAGTAGCTTCACAATCCCAACATCACATCCACCATCACGATCTACTCCTAAACAAATCCTACAGTCTAACACACATACAAAAGTCGTTGCTTGTCATTTTCCCTGATTTTATTAAAAAAAAAAAAAACCTTACCCATGATCCAGACTACTGCACCTAGAACATCCTCTAAGATCATGCTAATGCAGCATTATATTTGCACTCATATCCAGGCTAGATTACCACCACAGCCAGTCAGGCCAGAAACGGATTGCTTAAAACGTGTTCAAAAAAGATATTTTTATGGGTACAAAAGTATCCGGATATTAACAGTTTTATGTGATATGACTCTTTTCCATATAGTATAAATGTTGCAGGAGATAATTACTTTCCATGCATGAGCAGTTCCTACGTGTACACCTACAGACAGACGGACAAACGGACACAATGCACGCAACTCAAAAATCAGATCGATGCTATACCAGTTTTTTGGGGGGCAGCTGTTGCCTAATGCTTAGAGAAGCGGGATTGGGACCAAAAGGTCACTGGTTCGATTCCCGAATCAGCAGGTAAAATGTGTGGCAGTGGGGGGAGTGAGCAGCACCTTCCCTTGCTCCACTTTCATGGCTGAAGTGCCTTTGAGCAAGGCACCTAACCCCCAACTGCTGTCTGGTCTCCGTAATGTGTTGCAGCCCTCTGCAGAACTTGCAGTGTGTGCTCCCACTGGATGGGTTAAATGCAGAGCCAAATTTTCCTCAAAATAAAAAAAATAAATCTTATTCCGAAGTCTTACTAAGAAATGGCCAAGTGTTAATATCATGTTCTCATGGCTTGGCATGTAACATCAGAGCACAGTAGTGTACAGTGCAGATTATACACCACCACTTTTGTCTAAAAGGGCTCCTAATAAAAAGAAATAAAAAATTACTTCTCTATTATTTTTTTTGGTGAAAATGTATTGAACAATGCTATTTTAGGCAATGAGGAGCAAAAAAATAATTCCGACAAGTATATTGAGGTAAAAGTATGGCTAATAAACAAAAACACCAATTTTTGATTGACTTTTGCATAGCATGAATGAACTTCAAACCATACGGAATGGTTTAGCGAGTGAAGAAATAAAAAAAATATGTGAACACTATGCCTGAAAGGTTAAATGCTGTAATCAAAGT
>JBCNYH010000026.1:13138296-13149186 GCA_039654325.1 Tandanus tandanus
TGTTTGTTTACTTATTCTCATCAATATGATCCAATATTACATGAAATAAATATTTGAATAGAACTTGGTTTCTGATTTATCTTCAGTTTGTTAAGTGTATAATAATTACTGCACACTACTGTATTATTCACTTATACTGTATGTTCCTTGGCACTTGTATGAGAGTTGTATGTTGTCAAATGACACGATACCATTTACTACCACAAACATAACAGTCAGCCTTTTTAAACTTGTTGCTAAAATGTGAGGTTTAGCCATCCACAGTGAAGTGCAAGCACAAATGTTTGACCATGTGGGAATTATAGCTATACTTTATTACCACACATTTGTGGACACATTCCATTAGTCAGGCACTGATGTTGGGTGTGAAGGTCTGGTGTAGTCAGTGTTCCAGTCCAACAGTAGTATGGTTCCACACTAACTTTGGCAAACCGTTCCTATGTCCAAAATCACACACTCATTCACTACCCCATTCACTACATAGGGAATTAAATGCAGCGGTCTATCAATGGCAAACCGTTTCGGACACTACTCCTCGGCGTATTAATGACGTAATGCTGTGGCACAATTAAAACATGACAGTTTTCCATAAGTCATCCATAAGAAGCACAGCCTCTACTTTTTTACAAAAAGATTTGAGTCTTTGATCAATTTCTTTAAGTGCAAAATAAATAAATTTTTCATATTTTATGTCTTATTCCATTATTTTCACGATAAAACTCCTAAATTTGTCTCTAGCCTCCTGTCATAAGGAAAAACGCAATGCATGATGGTATATATTGCTTGGTTAGTGATCATCAATTGTACATTACGTTTTACGATGCATTATGGGATACCTAATAATGCACACTATACATTCGGACACCACGACAAAAAGTCAAAGTCACAATATATAAAGGCACTATATAATAAGTAGTGAGTGGTTTCGGACACGGCATGCCTTTATTTTCCATACTGAACATACCATTCAAAACGTCCAATTTTATGCCTCCAACTTCATGGCAGTGGTTTATGGAAGACCCACATTTGGGTGTAATGGTCAGGTGTCCTCAAAGAATTTACATCCTCCATGATACTGAACTGATCAAATTTTAATGAATGAAAGTGTTTACTACCAAGAGCACCAACAAAATCTGCAACTTCCTTCATGTTTCATTTCCACATGTACATGTCCCTGCCTACTCACTCACTCACTGAACCATTTAATCCTTCCAGGGTCGTGGGGAGGCTGGAGCCTATCTCAGCCGACACTGAGCGAAGGTGGAGTTACACCCTGAACAGCTCGCCAGACCATTGCAGGGCAACACACAACCATTCACACTCACACTGACCAGATATCCAGAGAAAACCCACACAGGCACAGGGGGAACATGCGTACTCCACACAGAAACACCTGAGCCCAACAACCCAACCCTTCTTGTTAACCACTACGCCACTGTGGCGCCCTACTCGCCTACTGTTATTTACTCTCTCTTTCATTGTGGAGTTAATATGCGACTGTAATAACTACACTGCTTCAGAGGAACAGAGAATCCAGAAATTAGTAAATAATTTATAATAAATTTGCATAAAATAACAAAATGATAATAAAATAATAACATTTGTTTTGAAATCATGTTTGCTGTTTCCAGCCCTACATGAACATTTTACACCCCACTCTTAATAAAGGTGTAATAACCGCACTGAGACAGCGCTGGAGTGGAGTCAGGCTCTGGAGGATTAGGAACCTGAATAATCCGTCTGCCTGCCTTATGGGTCACATCGCAGTGAGGGTTAGTAGAGAAGACTGAGCACACGCACAGCTCAAATGGTGGGTTTAGACTCTGGTGCATGAGGAGGAAACCCAAACAATGTGGGGGTGAGTGGGACTGATGAGGGAATCAAAATGGAAAGAAAACCTTCCAGAGAGATCATCATCAACTTCATACTGATAGACTCGGATAACCCGACGGTAGGCTATGCTACTCACAGACCAGGAGCAGGGAAAGAGGAAATGGAAAAAAAAAAAAGCATAAACAAACAAAGAATGACATTTAAAACATAAACAGAGGAGAAGAAATCAAACAGGAAACAGACACTACAGCTCAGACAAAGAAGTAAATATATATAATGACACTTTACTCCAGTCATGATGGACATGTTTGGTGGAGTAATAAGGCTAACTATGGCATATTAATGGTGGTTTACAACACAGTGATCTAAAATAATCTTTATGCTCAGTGCAGATGAAACAAACATCAGAAGCCAAATATGTCTTCACTCATTGGCTACATCTGTAATTATTTTATAGCTGAATTATGTTTTAGAGTAGAATTATACACTGCCCAGCCAAAAAAAAAAAAAAAAAGTCGCGCACACCAATATTTTCATGGAGTGCATTTACACAACATGTAATCTCCATGACACTGTTGCTCCAGTTGGTCAGGTCGAGGCTCAGCAACATTAATGTGGCAGTAAAATGAAGTCATATGAATGTACTGAATGAGCAGGTTATCACATCAATGGACTTTTTCTTCCCTGATGGCACGCATATAAAATGGGGTCTCAAATAATGAAAGAGTGGTTCAGGGAGCACAAGGAATCATTTTCACATATGTATTGGCACCCATAAGTTTGCGGGATGTGCTGGAGAAGACTTTATGGAGTGATTCAGTTTTTCCCTCATCAATTTAAGACGTCGGTGAAAAATTAACCCAACACTGGATGGAAATAAATGTCATGTTCCTTAAGTTTGTTGAAACAATGGCATGACGATTACGTGCTATAAGCAAGACTAAAAGTGGAACAACATATTTGTGTGTGCGACTTTTTTGTTGTCCGGGCAGTGTATATGAATACATGTATAAATGCCTTTACCTCATATCTGCATCGTAATCATTTTAATACAGTTTACATTGTATATTCCTTACACACTCGAAATCACATACACAATCACAGAAGATATGGAGAAAAAAAATGATATTAACCCATCCAGAAGATATGTCCTGATTAGAAAAGTGATCCCAAGCATCAGGAGAGGCAGCAAGAGAACAGGAAGTGGGAGAACAAAAGAGAGAGACAAACAAATAATTACATCATCGAGCAGTGACATCATTAGCATTCAACACCTACTTGTAAACAGAGATGCACTTCCACAAACACAAACAGTGCCAATATGACATGTTAAAGCTTAGTTCTGTCCCAGTTATCAAAACACACAGACACACACCAACACCACAGCAAAGCATGCACTGACACCTGAGCAAAACACTGAAATACCCAAGCAGCAGAAATGTGATTACATGTAGTGCATCATATCTGTGGGTTGTTTTTTTTTTTTTTAAGCACAGAAGGACGAGGCTGTGTGCGCTTCCCTTATACCTGGTCTCCTGTAGCCACTGGTGGAAGGCGTTAGCATGTTGAGCAAACTCCTGTCTCAGTTTATCGTTCTCCTCCTGCCTCCTCTGCTCCTTCTGCAGTTCCTGCTCACGCTCCTGAAATTAAACCACCGCATGCAGCTCCAATTCAAATGTACATCAAAGGTAATAAAACCTTGAAAATTAGGTGATCAACTGATCTGGACTCATTATAAAGCAGTGCTGTAAGGCACTCAGACGTGTCAACACTCAAATTTAAAGGTACAGTGTGTAGGATTTTGTGGTATCTACCAACATCTAACGGTGAGATTCCAGATTACAACCAAACAAAATTTCATTCCTTCCATTTCATTCCAAACAAATTTCAATCAATTTATTTATGATATACTTAGCTTCTGTTAACAGATCCTCCAAAATGTTACACATTGTACCTCTAAACCAATAGCCTGGAGTATGGGCTTTTAACAAAGGATTAACTGGGTGGTAATGAGAGCTGAACGATTAATTGAAAATAATGAGAGGGCAATTCTTCACACTGGTCAACTATATTCTACAGCTTTTATTTAGCTGTGTAGCATTACACAAATTTTACAGGCCTAGAGAATTTTCAAATGGTTCATGTCAAACCTCACGAGGTGATGATAGCGGTTTTATGAGACAGTAGAGATTGTAGGAGACGTTACATTATATGTGAGGTTAGAAATGCTGATTACCACTTTAGTTGGTAAGTAGATAAATTAATGAATTAATCAGAGCAGTTCAGCGTTGGACCTAAAATTATAATGAAGGATGTAAAAGTAAAGTCATATGCATCAACTACGAACCATTTCAAGGATTTTGATATTAGTGGTTTATAAAGGATTTCTAACATTCATGGTGAGTATGTTTAATGAAGGCTCAATGCAGACACTTTTATTATTAACGGTTTTAAGTGGCAAAAAACTAGCTTTGCCACTGACTGTGGAAGGAACCTCACTATAACACCCAGTCAGGTATTGTTAGCACGTTACCTTGATGATCTTCTGCAGGTTCCTCCAGGTCTCTTCCAGAGCCTCCATGGTGAACCAGGTGTAGGGGTTAGACATCACGTGGTAGCTCTTGATCTGGCGGTCAAGCTCGGCCAGTTGGTTGAAGTCAGCCTCAGCTGAGCTCAGGGAAGAGCGGAACGCGTCGTGGGCCTCACGTAGAGCCCTGATCTCCTCCAGAGAGTTACATCTCACAGGGTCAGTCAGATCCTCCTCAGCATTCTCAAACCAGCTGTTAAAGGCTGATGCTTTCTTAGCGAAGGTCAGGAACAGATCCTCCACCTGAGTGAGATGGCACAGGGGACTTACTGACACAAAAACTGTCTCACTGCATGGACAAGCTTATCAATCAGATTTATGTACACATTTAATGTTTCAACAATTTTAACTGAGCTTTTCGCCTTTGCTATTTTGGCCAGTGTCTGGGGATACTTGTATGTGGTTAGTCTCAGGTGTATGAGGTGTGTGTTTTTACCTTTCTGAAGTGTTCCTGAGCCTCCAGCAGTTTCTTCTTGCGGGCTGCAGAGTTGGACAGCAGCTGGTTCCAGCGTTTCATCAGTGTAGCATGACGAGCCTCGATAGC
The DNA here is from genome assembly GCA_039654325.1 of Tandanus tandanus. Lineage (NCBI taxonomy): Eukaryota > Metazoa > Chordata > Actinopteri > Siluriformes > Plotosidae > Tandanus > Tandanus tandanus. Next base: position 13,143,261 of record JBCNYH010000026.1, read on the forward strand.
TTTGGACTGCACGTGTTTGGCTGCGAGGAGCTGATCCTTCAGCGCTGTAATGTTGGTGATGCCTTCCTGCTGGAACGCCTGAAGTCCAGCATCGAATGTTTCCTATAGTGAGGGAGAGAGGTGCAGACGTACAGCAAAATATCATGTACTATTTTGCAAACTGAGTTTTAATATCAGACTCTATATGATGTGATAAATGAAAACAAGAGAATGACCAACCTATCCCTATACATAATAGAAATTCAGTCATTTTTCTGAATATTGCTTTAGTATTGTTGGTGATTTGATTACATCACTGTAATTTTAATATTTTGTAATCATGAGATTTAAAAGAGGTAAGTTGATTTTTACCAAGATGCAATGGCTTGTTAGAACTACATCAGAAGAAACTAGACACTGACTGTTCAGGTGTCACAGTATGTCACTATTTGTAGAGGAGAGGACATGACCAGATGTCAGAACCAGCAGGTAATATGTTGATGAGTTTCAGCTGTGTGTAATTACCAGCATCTCTTTATATATGTGTTCTTTTGGGTGCTTACAGAGAGAGACCAGTAACGAGAGAAAAAAAGAACGAGAGAGAGAGAGAGAGAGAGAGAGATGCGAGTAGCCTTGAGTCTGTACATTGTGTGGCTTGGTGCAACTGAAAAGTGCCTGGAAACTAAAGGAACAGAGTGAACTCCCCACCTGTCTCTGAGTCTACGGTGTCCCGAGCTGGAGATCTGTGTCTCCGTTCCCATACCTGCTTTGTGAGTAGAGTCTGCACTGATGACAGGTCTCGTCCATAATCATCCGTCTTCAGACTGTTCTCTTTCTCACCTAAAGAACAACAATATAAATGTTATCAACAAGAACATAAGTTCTGTCTCTCTCTCTCTCTCTCGCTCACACACACACACACACACACACACACACACACACACACACACACGCGCAGTGTGATAGCATACCGATCCACGACTCCACCACATCAGCCTTCCAGTTAAACTGCAGGAAGGCAGAGTTCTCATCCAGCTTAGCTTTCCTCTGAGCGGCGGCTCTCTCCAGCTCGCCCACTTTGCCCCGCAGGGACTTCATCTTAGCCGTGATGTTGTCCACGTGGTGATTCTCCTGCAGAGACATCTCAGGATCAGTGTGATCACACAACCATTTACAGCATAGAAATGAAGATGAAATGGTGGCACTACCTTCTTGATGAGTTCGTCTCCGTTAGCACACACATCGTTCACTCGGTCCCTGTGCACAGTAAAGTCAGTCTCAAACGCCTCGTGCTTCTTCAGCAAGCCCTAGGAAAGGAGACAATGAAGGGACAAAGAAGAGAAACCTTAATAAATTTATGTGGAGATAAGAACATTACTCATATATGTGTCATTCCATGCTAAAGATTAGTATATAGGGGGCCCTCATTGCACAGTCTTTTTTTATGCAAAACGATTCCTGGGGTTTATCTTGATGTTGATTTAGCAGGACAAACAAGGATAATGTTGACTGTCAAGTGTACTATTAATTATTTATGAAAGAGGTGTAAAATCCAACTTAAAATGGCAGCCCAAAATGGGAACGCTCTCAGGGGGTAACTTTAGTGGATACGTGTAAGGTTTCTTTCACATAAATCCATCTCACTGCTGCATCGCATAGTAAACAAGTCCTAATTCTCCTTTTGTCATCCTGAAATATTAATTTTAATGATTAGACATTGTTATATGGCTCATTTTTAAAGAGCGTAACTGCGTAACGGGTCACGTCACACGTCTCGCGAACCACAAAGGAACCTATTAATCATCCTAGCAATGATCATTGCACATGAAATGGCACAAAAGTCGACAGCACATTAAAATCTAAAGCTGTACAGCTAAAAACACTGACCTTTGCATGAACAGATCTTATAATACAAGGTTTCTCAATTTTGGTGTCGCTAGTGTTAGGCAGCTACGTGCTTGTTTTCGAAACAAAACATCGGAGGTTCTGTCGTCTGCTAAGCAAAAAAACTTAGTGCAGCAAACGTACCCAAGTACAAGCACCTTATCTGATGACGTTTCACCCAAGTTTGCCACACCGGATGTACACAAATGACAGAAAATAGTGACGTGTCACGCACACTTCCACTGTGTTACACAGTTACGTGCATGCCGAGAACGTGAGGGTGACTGTCAAATCGTCTAAAATCAAGAGTAATACGACCGCGTCAGAAGTACAGGTAAGTTCTCATAATCACATTATTCATCTAGTTATTGTTTTAGATGAAAATGTTTCTTTTCCCCTCATGGTTTAAGAGAAATACGTATTTTTAATAACCACATGTATCTACACTGTTTGCGTCGCATGTTACACAGTGCAGCAAATAAATTATTTTCACAAAGAAGAATGCTGTTGACGATTTTTATCGAGGTATATCATGGATGATTTTTAAAGTAAGCTGGTTTAAAGCGGTTAAATCTAAGCGATTCCTGAAAAGCTGCGATGTGTGACTGTGTAACACGTCACCGAACCACATAGACGATCGGTGTCACTTGAAATGCATTTCTTTGAGGATGTTTAATTGACTACCAAATAAATTTGACACCACTGACCATGTACTTCGCTTTTGTTAAGTGTTTATTTGCCAGAGAGAGAGAGAGAGTCTGTATGGTGCAGACTATGTATGTATGCTTTTTCGTGTCACAGGTCACGCAGTTACATCAATGTAATTTCCCTATCTCTAGCAACCATGCCTAAGAATTTTGCATCTGTAGCTTTAGTATGTTATCATAGGACACAGAAGATTTATGTTGTGAAGATTTATGGCAGAGATTTGCCCCTGGGCTTGAAACACAAAAATGTTCGGATATGGGGTGTAACTGTGTTATGGCGTCACAAAAGAGAAACATCTCCACATCAACCTCAAATCACAGCTTGCAACTTCAACTCTGTGTTTTTACCTTCAACTGACATTCTGAAGTTAAGCTCTGATAGATTGGCCATAAGATTTGAGTTTTACCATGCACACAGGTGAATGTCTGTCACAGTATAACGCAGTTACTCTGTGGTGACACTGCACATTTGCACCCTATTTTGGACCACGTGGAAGGTTGGTCTGCCTTCTCTTTTGTAGGATTGTAAACTACACACATTGGCACAATAAACAACAGTAATAAAAATGTCCAAATATAACTTTGATTTTTGTCCACTGGTTCCGTGTTTTAGTTATCATTAGTGTGGAGTGACATATAATTCTGAAAGCTTTAGAAAAGTAAGCAATGCTTTAAAATGAGTCTCTGATCACAGATTTTCTAAAGGATAGCAACAAAATTAAACTGGCAAAAGACTCAAATAGGACAGCCTCAATTAAGTGTTGAATTTCAATAGTTGTGCTTTCCAGAGGAATTTTTTAAAACAACTACCGTATCCATAACAAAGCCTGGAGAACTTCACTAATGGTAGTTTTTCCCTAGAGATTAAACCCTACTAGTGATTCATACAGCCCATAGGCTGAGTGCGCTCTTGTTATTTGTATTTTCCAGTTTGAATGCTTAAGTGATTGAGAGCCGGTTACAGCAGTCAGCAAACACGGTTAACATTTTTAATCATTAAACTCAACTTTCCCTCCCTTGCATGTGCAATGAGTGCTTATACACATGCTAACTTTTTGTCCAAGCACACCCATGGTTTGAGGTTTGTCTCCTACATGGTCATGATGGTGTTTTGCGGTCCAATCAGGCTGACCATTCAAGTCCATGAATGGTCTGAAAACCTCCTGAATGTGGCTGAAGTGGTAATAATTATCCAAAGATCTGTAGGCTTTCAGCGATTTCTGTGTTTAAAGTTCTGGCTAATTTATCATCAGACAGGGCAGTTGCGAATAGCCGGAAAGTTCACATTCAACCACTTAGCTTACTAACCTTCCCTGATTTATCAGCAATGCTGTATGGATCAGGAAGCTTCTATCTGTCAGCAACCAGCTTAGCAAGATATCTATTGAACGCAGCTGAATCCAAGTTTGTTAATTTGTTTGAGTTAGTTGTCGAGTTCGGTTTTTCACAAGACTCTGCTATTGGATTCCGTAGTCTTTTCTTTTCGTTTACAAACCGGCGACTGTGCATGCGCAAAAAACCAACATTCAATATTTATATTTTGCATTTAATGCAATATGGGTGGGGCTAACATTGGGTATTTCGTCTATAGCTCCACCTTCAGCTATTACAAGGCTGACTATGCCCGTCTTCTCAACTGCTTTCAAAATAAATATGCATTTCTAAATATTTTATAGATTTACAGTCAAGACCGAAATTATTCATACCCCTGGCAAATTTTGACAAAGTTACTTTTATTCAACCAGCAAGTTTGTTTTTTTGACCGGAAATGACACAGACTTCTCCCAAAATGTAATGAGACGATGTACAAGAGCTGGTCAACAATTATAGGAAGCGTCTGATTGCTGTAATAGCCAATAAAGGCTTTTCTATTTATTACTGAGAAGGGTATGAATCATTTTGCCACTTTTTGTTCAAATGTAAATAAAACTGAGAAATAATTTTTTCTACAATGATGCCTCTTGTACATCGTCTTATTATCTTTTGGGAGAAGTCTATCATTTCCGGTCCAAAAAAAAAAAAACTTGCTAGTTGAATAAAAGTAACTTCATTTCAAAATTTGCCAGGGACATGAATAATTTCAGGCTTGACTGTAAATATTTTATAGATTTACCATTTTACATTTACGGCCTTTGGCAGAGTGACTTACATTTTGTTTATCTCATTTGAGCAGTTGAAGGTTAAGGGCCTTGCTCACGGGCCCAACAGAGGCACCTTGGTGGTACTGGGGCTTGAACACCAACCTTCAGATCAGTAACCCAGAGCCTTAACCACTGAACCACCACTGCCCTAACATTAGTGCCCTATTTACAGTGTAGAGTAGTGTACGTTTTTGTACCTGCACTGCCGCCAGTGTGTCTCCATAGTCTTCGCTTCCAACCAGATTCAGCTTCTCATTAATCCAGGCTTCTTCCTCTTCTACATTGGCCACAAACTGCTGATACTCCAGCGATTCCTCCAGCCTCTGCCCCCTATACACACACAAACACACGTATTACACAGTGTCATCAATAGCGATACTGACAAGAATATTCTACATAGTATCATTCAGTTAGGGGCAACACAGAACATTTGTTATAGCTCATGTTGGTTGCTGCTGTGTGCTGTGCTGTGCTGCTAGTAAAGAATTCCTCATGTTGGGTTTAAGTGTACTTGTTACAGGTTAATTGTGTTGTAGAAAGATGCTGAGGTCCCTCCAGAGATCACAACTTGCCATCTGGATCGCTTTGTTAGTTTTCATTGATCATAATATATGTCCAGATCACTGGTATCATGTCATCTGTTCATTACCTCAGCATGCTCTAAGCAAAACAAGCTTAACAACTGAAAAGAGTTTCAAATTTAAAAGACACCCAAAATGGCATAGATTTTAAAGATTTTGTAAAGAAATTACACATTTTTTATAAAAAGCACACGGTCTCTTACCTGGCAGCAGCCAAATCCTTCAGCTCCTTCCAGTGCTCGACAAACTGTGCCAGCCTCTGCTGGATCTCATCCTGCCCGATGGTATTGTCATCAGACAACTTCTTCCCCGTGTCGAGCACAGACTGGAGACGACATACATTGAGTTATTCAACATTACCAAAGCTAAAGTGTCACAGACAACAGGAGTGGGTGGCATGATTAACAAAAAATGTTCTATCACGGTATAAATACCTTTATAATCATGGAAATGGTATATATCACAATAGTGTTTTCTCCCAGTAATTCAATCAATGGCATAAATGACTATACTGCATTATGACCTTCTTGTATTTGGAAGTTTATTTCTATACAAATGAGAATACCTCATACCATCAGTCAATCAATGCAATTTAAAAATCAAAATATATTATATCGTGTGATTTAAAAAAAAA
>JBCNYH010000026.1:13158005-13173942 GCA_039654325.1 Tandanus tandanus
GTTTCGGGCATGTCCAACCGGGAAGAGACCCCGGGGCCGACCCAGAACACGCTGGAGGGACTACATCTCTCGGCTGGCCTGGGAACGCCTCGGCGTCCCCCCGGAAGAACTGGAGGAAGTGGCTGGGGAGAGGGACGCCTGGACCTCACTGCTTAGGCTGCTGCCCCCTTGACCCGACCACAGACCAAGCGGAAGAAGATGATGATGATAAACTATGTATGAATAAATTAGGTGAAATTCCTCATCTGCAGCTGGATGATGAATGAGCCAGCGAAGAGGTATTTCCTAAATTTAATTAATTAGTATTAAGTTTCTCTTTTTACAGGCAGACCTGCTCTGTGTGGTAGAAAGTTTACTTTGTACTGCTTTAATTCTAGTAAAACCTAACCTGCAGCTCCAGACACTGATCCAGCATCATCCTGCGTTGCACCCAGGCCTTCTCCAGGTCTGCCCTCTCGCGGTCCAAAGCCTCCAATTTCTGTTGAATTTCAGGACTAGCGTAGTGACCACGTGCCAGCAGCTGCTGCCCAAACTGTTCAAAGGCCTGGAAAGTCCCAGCGCGGGCATCAATTTCAGTCCTGTGCTCCTGTGGAGGGAGAAGAAGCCATTTGTGATGTGACTAATGAGGCCACTGAGGCTCTGCTGAGAAGACATATACATGTATGAGTTCAGTACCTGGTGTCTCTCCAGCAGTGCTTCAGCTCCGGTCACATCCTTGGCGAGCTCATCAGAAGACACTAGCCCACGGATACCATTGATCCAGGACATTAGATCCCTTCAAGAGTGACACACAGGGATAATTACTAGTGTCTGGCATGGAAGCAACTCAATTTAGAACTTAAAACCTCTTTGGACTTTGTAGTCTTATGTAATTTAATTTTACTTAATAAGCAGCCATAGTAGCTTGAATAAGAGTGAAGTAATGGTACCTGCTTCTGCAAGTTGACACGCTCATATTTTCTCTATCCTCACCTGAAGTCACTGAGGAAGCGCTGTAAGTCATGTGAGTTGCCCAGTTTATCCTTACGCTGGTCAGCACGTCCAACCAGGCTGCTCCAGGCCGTGTTCAGCTCAGTACATTTTTCCTGAATATCATCCACAGCCTCAGGATGGGACTGGATCAGACGCTCAGCTGTCTCGCCCAGAGAGTTCACCTTTCATAGGACACAGAGAAATTTATTTTAATATCACCCAATGATTTATTTATAGAATTTAATGACAAAATATAAGCCATGGTTAAAATAAAAACACACCAACAACACTTTGTGTTTCATCTGTTGTGTGTGTGTTCTTTTGGAAACATATATGCACTATTTATTGTTGAATTCTTAATCCTTTTGTGGAGTGAAAATAAAAAAAAAGCTACTTTAATAAATTAAATTAGATTATTATGACTATGAACATATATTCTGTGACCTTTTTTGTATTACAGTTTCTATGACTCTGAGATACATGTTAACACACTCATGTCTCTATTGAACAGCTATGACGTGAGCTATATAATGTGCTTCATGACCATGAACATATATGCAACTGAGATAATCCCAAATACTAAAACTAATTCTCATGCCCTATGTAGTGCGCTTATCCAGCAAGTCAAGATATAATTACCACTGTTACGAATATAACAAAACCCAGATCTGACCTTGTCTCCTAGAGCAGCCAGATCTCTCTCGAAGCCCTCATGTTTGCGCTGCAGGGCCTGAACGCTGGCCAGGTCATGACCATAGTTGTCTGTGTTTAGGGCCTGGTTCTTCTCCTCAATCCATTCTTTGGTCTCATCAGCGTCCCTGAAAAACACACAACAACTCTAGTTCATGTTTTGTTTTGTTGTTAACATGCTGCACTTTGGTGAAAGTTTCAGATGCAATTCACCATCTTCTGGAAATCAAAGTGAGCAGAATCATTTGTACCTGTGGAACCTCTGCACCTCATGGGCGCTTCCCAGCATGTTACTCCTATCTTCCGCAAGCTGCTGCAGCGATCTCCAGTGGTTATTCAGCTCCTGTAAACACCCCAAACACTGCCATAAGCATCCTGACATCTGTTCGCTATATTTACACGCACACTACAACACATCTGAGTCAAAACATTTATAACGTACTGACTACACAGAAGAGTTTAGACTCAAATATTCAGGGTTTCCAGAACCATGTTACAATAATTTCTTAGTGGACTTTAAAACTCTTGATCATAACAAATAGAGTCACAATATGCTAAACAGGGATTTTTTTTGTAACGGGAGCCCAAATTTTTTTTTTTTTTTTTTTTTTTTTTAAAATAAATAAATAAATAAATAAAGTAGTCATTTTCAAATTCTTCTCCCTTTACATGTTAGATATAACCCACATCTTTCATCACAGAAGACAGCTGTGTTCAAGCAATTAACAAAATTTCACCTTACATGCAGCACACACCCCTTGCATACGTTACACACCCCTTGTGTACATTGGATTTGACAGACATGATATGCATTTTTAAGCTTCAGTTTTTCGAAAGCAAATTGAGGCCTGCCCTGTAAAACCTTAAATCTAAACTGCAAATGTTTATTGCTTCAACATACATCTTCCAAGGTTTTCTGACCTGTAATCTTGTCATAAAAAGTCAATGATAACACTTCCACATGAGTTTCAGAGGTGTCCTAAGGTACGCATATAAAAAAGGTAATTTGAAATCAATTTCTCTGCCAATTAGGCTTTACTGTAAATATTGGGTGCCAGAAAAATATCGATTCGCGTCTGAATCGCGATTCTTATTTATTAGCATTCTGAATCGATTCAAATTTTCAAAAATTGATTTTTAAGAACACGCTTTTTCCGAGCATTTCCAACCTTACTCACAGCGCGTACCGTTTGTCCACACAGGGCCTCCGTAGTGAATTGTTCCAGTGAGTGGCGGCTCCAGAACTAGCTTTTAGCCGAGGTTTGACATGGATGAGGAAAAAGAAATACAGCCAGCGCCGTCTTCGCTGAAGGCAAATGCTTGCACTTCGGATTTTATCATTTCCGGGTAAGAAGGAGCTTGACATGACATATGCGGTGTGCAAAATATAAGTCAAGTATTTCAGGAACACTTCAAATCCCCGAGCCCACATCTTACTCCATCACCCGGAACTAAAAGAACCGGAGCAGCAGCTTCACTAACGGAGCAGCAGCTTCACTAAACTCCCAACCAACTCTGAACGAGCAAAGCGGATCAGTACATCTACAAACCAGTTGTCTAGTAATATAATTTCTTTCTTTCTTATAGAAGAGTTGTTCCGAGCTTATAGAAGAAAGTAGTTACTCGTGAAAATGGCTCCCTTTGTTTGTAATGGTTATGAATCAAACATCGGTTTGAATCAAGAATCGATTCGGAATCGAATCGTCACCCCAAAAATCGGAATCGAATTGAATCGTGAGTTGTGCAACACTGTATTTATGTTCCCAGCTGTTACTCTTGGCGCATTTAGGTGTCCATGTTACGGACATGTTTGGGATGTTACAAAATCGGACCTCAAAACCGGGTACATTTTCAACTTCTATCTCACCGATAAAGAAAATGTATCAACAAATCTAATTGATACTGCCCATGCTGTCTCTTTATTCAATAACCAACAATTATTTAAAAGAATATATACAGTTTCCTGACAACTGATGGAATACGCACAATTCTGGCAGTGCTTACACAAAATCCATGTTTAGCACACCGTGACTCATTTATGTTGTTTAACTTGCTGTACTCCAAAAGTGTCACTTTTTATCCAAACAGGACTGACATAATGCCAAATAATTTTACCTATGGTTCACACTTGCGTTTACTTTCAAGTGATTCGATAGTAAGTCTGGTATCAAGAACAGCTCAGCAAAACCAACAATGTGCTCAAAAATACAGAGCTGACATTCAGTAAAGCTTCTGCTTTCTAAACATGCTCCATTTTCAGGGTTGCAATAATTTTGGAGTACTGCATGTTAAGGTTTCTTATCTTAATAGTATTAAAGTTAGCTGTCGTTTGGACAGCCATGCGAATGCAGCCATGCAGCAATCTGTCACAATTTATATAACACCTCATAGTAACACGACTGTTTAGATCCATATCATGTTTCTGTCAAGTGAGAATTATACATCGCCAATCGGATCCTGGTGTTTACATTATTATATTTGAGGCTAACACTGTAGTGTGCATGTAAACATAGCCATAATAATTAAGACTTTAGCAGGATGTGTGGGATGAAAGAACACTCAAAGACAAGGGTTCATGGTAATGTGAAGCATTACTGAATGCAGACAACAGATCACATTAAAACATGTTACAGCCATAGACTTTTATATTAGAGCCTTAGACAGCTGATGCTATTCTGCCCAGGACTTGTCTATAAGGAGCACATGTATGGAACAAACTCCTCTATCTAGAGCTCTAATATGTAAATTGATCACCTTATACAATGACAACAAGATTACAAGACAACAAATGCCTTTTAAATTAAAACAGAAATAAGCACAGGGGGAAGGTTGAGGGAGACACGCTGGACTAACGCTTTCGAGCACCACTGCATGGACATTTAAGTTATGAATAAGAACAGAAATGGTCAATGTAGCAGAGTGGGAGCACAGGACGATGGACGGGGGGACAGGGTTAGTTCTTCAGGTGTGAGGACAGGATGATTTAGTGAGGGGATGAGGCAAGGTTCTACAGGAAGGACACAACAGGTTTCTTACCTTAATAGTATTAAAGTTAGCCGTCGTTTGGACAGCCATGCGAATAGACTACACCGAGTTGGAAGAATCAGGGGAGAGTAAAAACCACACCAATCAGGAGAAAAGTTACCACATTAGTGTACATAGTTCCACCCTACTCTCTGAATCCCAGCATGCACACAACATCTCGCTCATTATTCTCCATATTAGAGATATTAACACTTCGGCTACTGATAAACATTCAGTTCAAATAATATTACCTTCCATGGAGAGGCGGTTTTTGAATCAGCTTCATCCTGTAAAAACATGACATGGATATTAGTAGTAGAAATTAAAAATATATATTTTCTAAGGCATGCGGTATATTCAGTATTAAAATGAAACGAACCTTGCCAGGAGCTGAGCCTAACAGTTCTTGCTGCTGCAGCAGAAAAAAAGGGAAAAGAGAAAATTATGGATTTTGGCATCAATCAACAATATAATGTGAAACAAAGTTTTATAATACAATTATAGTGGAGCTCAAGCGGAGAACCATACTTAAGAGTAATTGGTATTGCATTGGTCTGATTTTTTCATGTTGCGAACATTGTGTCTGTTCGTCCGTCCATACGTGTACATGAGAGAACCCTGTGGTGATATTTCACATGCTGGTATATAACAGCCGTAATGGGAAAGAATGTCTGAGTGATAGTAACTTCTACTCAATTACATTGAGGAAGTACATGACGTTTCTGGTGGGTATAATGCGCTTACATTAGTAAACCTATTCAGCAGAATAGCATCTCACTTCCCTGTGGTGACATTGGGTTTCCATTAAAGAAATCTTCTTAATAGCGTAACACTTTGAGACAATATCAAAACCTTGGAGAGGGGCGGTCATAACGTGATGGTTATTACATAAATATTTAGATTATTTATTTCACCAAGACACATCTCTCCCTCTGTGAATAAATACACACATTTACTTCTCTACTCTTAAGTAACTAGCTACTTTATTATTATGCTAGCTATTCAGGTATTTAGGATAAGTCCAATGGGCAAGTATCTATGACATCATGGTGGCTGGAGATATACTGTTATACATCCATAAATGGTTGTGAAGACTGAAGTGCCAATTCTAATACATTACTGTGTTAATGCTCTAGCTAAATGGGAGCTATTATGTTTTATGCTTGTTAATATCATTAACATGCTCGATCAGATATACCTTCAGAATACCAATATCCACTGTTTTGGTTAGTACAGGCTCTTAAAAAGCCCCGCATTTTGGTTGATAGCTTTATGATGTAGTATTACATGCTGAATTGGCATCTCACCTGAGCCTGAACCATTGGAGCTTCCTCAGCCATCAGTCCCTCCGACTCCAATTCCGATGCCACCTTGTTGATGTCTCTCAGTCGAGACTCGTTCGCCTTCAGATCCTGATTCAGGACAAAACACAAGGACATCACTTCCATGCAGATTTGCTCCAACTGGGCAACTACTGCACTGGGAAAGAACGTACCTTCTGGAAATCGTCAAACTTCTTCTGCAGCACCTCCACCTGTTCGAGGTCAGACCCCACCTCCTCATTGGTCAGCGTTGCCTCCTTCTCATTGATCCACTGCTGTAGCTCGTTAGCTTCGCGGAACAGCATAAACTTCTTGCAGCTCTTCTCGAGCATATTCTTTCGCTTCTCACCCAGTTCCAGCAGGGTGCCATACCTGAAGCACAAAAAAGGATTTTCAGAGCTCAAATTGGGGCCGAAACAAATCTCATATTGTCACGTCATGGCTAAAAGGTAATCCTGTGGGTCGGATTTGCTTTGTGTTCTGCTTCACTGTGACTGAACTTTCCATTACTGCTTCAACTGCAGTTTTATAATTAATCTCCTAATCCATAACAAAACATTGTAGTGCAAAAGTATTCTGAAGCAAAATAAGAATGCTAACAATCTCCGGACACCTGGTTACCTTGGCCATAACTAAATGTCAATCTTGAACTAATGCACCACTGGCCAAAATTCATTGTACAAAGCAGTGAAGGAGAAATATGAAAGGATGATGAAAAGCTAAGAATTATCATGAAGCATCACCCGACTCTTGGGCAAGCTTCAGGAGAAACGGGCATGACTTCTATCCCGTTACTGAATAGAAGTTTAACAAAAGGACAGCCTTGCAGGAGAGAGAGATGAAATGGAAATATTAGTACAGGCAAGATTCATGACAACAGCTACAGCTCATGGAAGAGGGTGATGAAAAGAGACGATGGGTGAAGATGGTGGCATGATGGATGAGAAAGAGCACAGGCCTGGGTCCTACTCACAGTTCTTCCACCTGCTTCATGCGCACAGACACACTGCACACTTCCTTAGTGGCCACATTCCTGCCATAGGGCAAGGCGAGCACACATGCAGGCATTCGAGGAGAGATTAGAAGTAGTAGAAGAGGAATAAAGAAAGGCAGAGATGTTAGAAAGACTGAAAGGAAAGTTAGCACTCTGACTGTTTAGTTGTCTGACTGAAGCAGATTGTTACAGGAAGTAAAAAGTTTTGTTCAAGGGTGCTTTCACACCTAGTAATTCATTTGGCGAGCCTGAATCTGAATGAAACGGGATTGGTTTGATCTCATATTGTGCACACCTGGAAACAAACCCTAGGCAAAGGTGTATTAAGGGGAAAAACCTCAGTGGCAACCTTAATTAAATGATTACAGGACTGTGTCCAGAAAATAATAATATAAATAACATTTATACATCACACCGACCATTCTCTTTTTGTCTGTTCGTCCAGTAACAAGAAACATGGCATTTCTACAGTACTACAGCTCTGTCCTTTAGCTCAGTTTGAGCCTCGTGCCTCAATCCAGCAGCTTCCACAAACACAAAAATTTAATTGAAGTTTTGGTTCAATTCTTGCAGTCAAATGCTTTCTTTACTGCAACAGTAAATCTGCAAGGAAGTGGACTGCGATCTTGTTTAATTTGGACGTGTGACTGTGGTGCTTAAACAACTGCATCAAACAGGAAATTAAATCACCGTCCATTGAAACGGACAAAACACTGCATATGTGAAAGCACCCTGATGTTAAAAAAAAAATCAGTTTGTTAAGGATCGGTGGACTTACTGGTTTTCGATCTGCTCCTGGCGTATTGCGATGCTGCCCTGCTCATCCAACAAGTTCTCGCGGGAGGATGACTGTGTCGGGTCCAGCTTTTTAACGTACGCCGCCGGCACAAAGCCCTGCCTGTCGTTCACCTCCACTTTCCACCAATCCTGAGGAACAGGCCCAGCATACACAACAGTCTCAGCCCTTGAACCAAACAGCCCTCAAAAATTATTCAAAACCATTTAAACTCATTCAAACCAAGTTGTACCTTATTGGTGCTGTTGAGCAGGGTGAGAATGTCTCCTTTCTTCATGGTGACCTCGCGAGGACTTTTCTCCTGATAGTCATAGAGAGCGAGCACCAACTCTTTACCGGTCTCATCATCAGTGGGAGCAACTTGTTGCTGTAGGACAGAGCAGCCGGAGGAGATCATGTTTAAATTCACTGTGCTGAGGATTGTGCCTTTGTGGATGGTTTAACAGAAGGATGACACACTCACCCTGCAGGCCTGAGCCTGTTCCTTCAGGGACTGGATGCTACTTCCATAAGCACTCAGGTCTGACATCAGTGCCTCATGTTTCTTCAGCAGGGCCTGAGGAACATGAAATAAAGGATCAACTGGAGATTACTGGCTTGAGAAGTAATTCAAACATCTCAGCCAGACTTTGACTTGATGAAGTTTATACTCTAGGCTACAGTTTCTAATGTGTTTCCACTGCACAGCTTTAATCAACAATGTCAAACGCTTCAGCATGTGAAAGTCACATACGCTTTTCAGTTTTCAAATATAGCAGAATGGTTATTATTCTGCTTTTAAAGACAAGTATCCACTCAGTCTTCTTTATTTTCCAAATAATGCCTGTTTATCATATCGTCAAGGTGGCAGAACTCACTGTGATTATGTTTTCTGTCTTAGCTATTTAACTTGACATACCAACTTTTAGATTTTTAATTTTTTTTTGGAAAACTCTTTGGCTAAAACAAAACTAAATCCACACACTACACTTACCTCAGCTGAGTCCTCGTCCTTTCCGTAGTCAGGGCTGCCTACAATGGGCTCCTTCTCCCTCATCCAGGACTCGGCCTCGTTTGCATCAGCGAAGTACTGCTGTGCCTGCAAGGAGTCCTCCAGATCCTGCCTGCGCTGAGCGGCTTTCCCCTTCAAAGTCTCCCAGCGACCATGCAGCTCCGCCAGTTTGGCCTTAACATCCTCACCAGCAAAGTGCCCTGGAGGATGGGAAAACCAGAGTGGTGTAGATTTGCACTCTCCTGAGATAAAAACTGTCCTATTAGAAGGGCAGCTTTAAACCTGCATTGTATTGTTCTCTATTATTCTCATGTAATCTGTTCATTGGTCCAGAAAGGATACAGATGAAACTTCAACAGACTCAACAATCACACTAACTAAACTGTTTGCTATGAAACAGAACAGCGAGCAGATCTTACCCTCATCCACCATGGACTCGCCCTTTTGTGTAACAGCCTTGATGCGGGGCTCATGCCCGGTGATCTCCGCCTGCAGAGCCTGGTGCTTCTTCAGCAAGTTCTGCACACCTATCAGGTCTTTACCTGAAGGAGTAGCACAGTTATAACATTACAACATTCAGTCTGCTCTTGGTCCTAATCCTCCTAACCAGATTCTCAGCCTTACCTCTGTTGGTAGAGGAAGCGATGGGTTCCTTCTCTCTGATCCATGTCTCCTCGTCCTCAATGTCACGGAACAGCTGTTGCAGCCGCAGTGAGTCTGACAGCTTCTGTTTTCGTGCAGCCATGGGCTCCTTTAGAGCCTCATAGCGTGCTACCAGAGCCTCCTGCTTCTTCCGGATGTTATCGGCATCAAAGTGGCCGGCTTCTTGGAACTGTCTGGCCTGGATGGTAATGCCATCAATGCGGTCCTGGAGAGAGGATCAAGAAGCACATGGCTGATGTCCCTTGTCTCACCCAAATCACTTTTTTAAAATGGATTTAAAAGTCTGAGCAACCCAACACAGTGATTAAAAGCAAACCAAGTGAGAGGTAGCTCATGTAGCAAGTGAAAGACTACATAAAGAGTGAGAGCTAACCTATTGAGAAAACTCAAATCCCCGAGAACAATATACTGTGCAAATACATTGTGTTTTAGCTAACTTTTCAATATCAATATACAATCAATAATACACAGGAACAATGCAAGCAGATTAATTTGCCATCTCGAGATAATAGACATTAGTATATACTACTTGGGAATGGAGCAAGTGATTGGCCCAGTATCTCTAAAATAAAACATATTATTCAGAGTGGACAATGCTTCAATCAAAATGATTCATGAATGAATCACAGTTTGATATGGTCATTTGCAGAATCATTATCTCATTTAAAAAAAAACAAAAAACAGCAGCCATTAAATTCTAGTTTGTTGTGTTTCTGCACAGTATATATAAAATCACCTTCACAGTTCCAATGTGGTATATACTCAAAATCCTTCATGTTCCACTGTATTATATACTAAAACAATTATTCCCCTCAGGCTCAGTGGATATAGCTGAACAGCCCTCTCAATATTCTGTCTCAGGGACTGTTTAGCGATATCCACCTCACCTTCGTGGAATAATTATATATCCATGATATACTGTACAACCTCTCTGAAAACAACAGAGCTACATACTATGAAGGCAGCTCACCTGATGTGCAGCCACATCAGCCTCCAGCAAGGCATGCTTCTTCTGCAGGTTCTGAACACTGGTCAGGTCTTTGCCATAATCATCAGAAGCCAGGTGACCCTCCATTTCATAGAGCCACAGCTCGATGTCTTCCACGTTACGGTTAAACTGCTGCTGCTGGTTGGCTTCACGCAGCTTAATACCTGACAGCATGACATGCAAAGAGCCAAGAAAAAGGTCACTGCATGCAGTTTAATAATAAGAGATCTACTAATATTACTACTACTACTAAACTTATTACCTTTAAGCTCAGTGGCTTCCAAAAGTTTCTTCCACTGGGAGCTGACCTCGTCCATGCGGGTGGCCACCTCAGCAGAGGCATAGTGTTTCCCATCGATCAGTTCCTGGCCTGACTTCTGCAGAGCGTCGATACGGCTCTGATTGGCAGAAAGCTCTGCCTCAAATGCCTGGTGCTTCTGCACTTTTCCCTGCAGGTTGGAGGGGTCCTGTGTGTGTGTGCGCAACAGTGAAAGAAGCTTAATGCAGAAAAAGCACAATGTGAAAACACGGCAGTTACACAACAGCAATTAATCATGAATGCACCTTGTGGGCCTCGTCTGTGGCGGTCTTCATTTTCTCATTGATCCAGCTCTTGAGCTCATCAGAGTCACGGAAAAACTGCTGCAGGTGGAAGGAGTCCTCCAGGGCAGCACGGCGGGACTGAGCCCGATTGTGCAGAGCATTGCGTCTGCTCAACAGCTGCGACAATTCAGATTTAGACACCAGTGTAAATAAAGAGGTCACAAAAAGGGGAAATCAAGAAACCAGGAGCGGGTGCAGTGGTTTGCTTACTGCATCTCTGCGGGTGGCCACATCCTCCTTGGCATAGTGATTGTTCTGGATCAGCTTAGTGGCAAATTCATCCAGGGCCTAAACACAGCACCACACAGAACCAAGTCAGAATGCTCTGTGAAGAATTTTTATATATTTAAGGCTCTAGGACCAATTTGGTAAAGAGTGGGGTGGTATCTCACAGTGATCTTCTCCTCTTGGGCACTGAGAGATTTCTCAAAGTCTTCATGTTTCTTCAGCAGAGCCTCCACACTGTCCAGAGAGTCACCCAGGTCCTCATTCAGCAAAAACGCCTGACCGAAGAACAGGGTTATAATAATGCCTCAATCCTTACTAAACATTTTTACATCGAAACTTATATTTATTTATTTTACATCTATTTACATAACTGAAAGCAAATGCAGCAGTGTTTCATTCCACACACCTCCTGCTTGCTCATCCAGTTGTCGACCTGCTCAGTGTCCCTGTAGAAGAGCTGCAGGTCCATACACTGTTCATACTGCTGTCTGCGCAGTTCCCACAGCTCCAGCAGAGACTCCTTCTCCTCCGCCAGCACACCAAGCTACACAAACAAGCACAAAATGAGATTGTTTACATGCACACTAATATTACAATTAAAATCTGATTCAACATCTTGTAGAAGACACCATTGTGTGTAATTTGACACAGTAAAAACAGATAATTATTTGTAAAATACCTTAAAGTAGAAGAGAAATCCAAAGAGTATAAAATAAAAATTATATTAAAGTCTTTCTATAATCAGGTGTGATGTGGGGTGGGGCGGTGTGATGGTTCTACCTTCTCCTTAACCTCCTCTGAAGCGTAGTGTCCGGTGTTCAGGAGAGCCTCCCCTGCCTCAGTTGTGGCCTTAAAGCTGTCCTCATGGGCATCGATCTCACCCTACAAACATCACCACAGTGGCTTTAACACTACTATTTTGTCTGGTGTTTGAACACAATAGACTTCTAGCTGGATCTGATATGAAGCTGAAAGAGACTGGACAAACCTTGTGTTCCTGGTGTCGGTCAAGCAGAGCTTCAGCCCCGGCGACATCATTGGCCAGTTCGTCAGCGTTGATCAGAGCCTTCATCTCCGTCACCCAGCTGGTCAGGTCACGGAAATCTGCGGTGAAACGTTGAAGCCTAAAAAACAGGACACAACCACCCTTGAAAGCTGGGCAACCAAATTCTGCTTAACGGTTCGAGCACCAGGTAATCAAACCTGCTACTGCTGTAGCATGGCTAAAGTGAGAACACTTACTAACGGTACTTCTATTAATCCAAACTCTATAACATTTACAAAATTAAGAAGGAGACAAAATTTCAAAATATTAAAATGACCTGATAAACATAGTCACTTTTATTATAGTACATTAACTAGTAACAGTATAGTAACTAGCTTGAGCCCAATCTGTAAATGAACACAGGAGTGTAGTAGCAAATTTACAAAATTTCACCAAAAGCTTTTCAGCCTATCTTCATGGTACAGGCTACTTGTAATAGTACACTAATAACAGTACACTAATTAGTAACAGTGTAACAGTATAGTAACTAGTAACAGTGTAATCATACATTACCTAGTAAAAGTGTAACTGTACACAAATTAGTAACAGTGTAACAGTACACTAACTGGTAACAGTAAAACCGTAGACTAACTGGTAACAGTGTAACCGTAGACTAACTGGTAGCAGTGTAACCATGCACTAACTGGTAACAGTGTAACCATGCACTAACCAGAAACAGTGTAAAGGTATCGTAACTAGTAACCGTACACTAATTAGTAACAATGTAACCGTACAATAATTAGTAACAGTACACTAACCAGTAACAGTGTAGCTGTACACTAGTAAACTGTTAATGAAAAATGCCATGGCTTATTAAGAGAAAAGAATACATAAATACAGACCTGTAAGAATCGTTGAGGCGGGCGTGGCGCTCAGCAGCCAGAGTGCGGATCTGCTCCCAGTTGGTAATAAGCTCGTCTCTCTTGAGGTGGATCTGAGAGGCGTTCTGGGGGTGAGTTTGCTGCAGACGCTCTGCTTCACCTCCCAAAGTGTTTACCTGAAAACACATAGCAGGTAAAACAGACAGCATATGTGTGTGTGTGTGTGTGTGTGTGTGTGTGTTACATAGACTGACCTTGTCCTCCAGAGCAGCCAGGTCTCTTTCGAGCCCTTCATGTTTACGTAGCAGGGCTTGAACACTGGCAAGGTCACGTCCAAAATCATCAGAGGCCATGAGCTGCTCCTTCTCTTTGATCCAACTGATGGTTTCATCCACATCCCTGCAGAAAAGTAAAACTTCATGTCAGTGATTTCCTTTCACACAGACTGCACATCCAATACATGGCTACAATTTTAAAGAAAAACAATGCAACCCTTCACATGTTCTGTTCTAAGGAGCATACCGATTGAAGCGCTGCACCTCGGCGGCCCCAAATAGTTTGCCCTGCCTCTGCTGAGCCAGACCCTTCAGCCTCTGCCATGCTGTGTTCACCTCCTCCTGTTTCTTCAGAATCAGCTCAGTCTCTGGGTGGTTCTCCTGAGATAGCTTAGCTGCGGCCTGGTTTACCTCGTTCACGCGCTCCTCATGTGCTGCCAGGTCTGTCTGGAACTCCTCAAACTTCTTCTGCAGGACCTCCACATGCTCCAGGTCCTGACCCAGCTCCTCAGAGGTGACAATGGCTTCCTGTATCCGTGAGCATGTGTATTTAGTTTATATTATTATTATTATCATTAATATTATTATTTTCAGGCAGGAAAAGCTGTAAAAAAAGTCTCTTTACCCATTGATATATATTCCAATTTTCTATTAGTTTATCATTACCAGTTCTGTACTAAAATGTACTTCACGGTGTGTGTATATATGTGTCTGTGACCTTGTCGGTGATCCAGTCCAGAGCATCCTCACACTCCCTCAGGTACTGCACCAGTTTCTGGGCCTGCAGTAGACGCACTCCCTTCTCTTTAGTTTTCTGCAACAGCAAATCCCACAGTCGGTGCAGCTCCTCTAAGCGACTCTGAGAGTAAATAAGAGAAAGAGAAAATGAAAGAGAATCAGGAACTGTGTAAGATTGATCCTATCCTTATTAGAGAAGAAGGCACTGTTTAGATGCCTATGTTCAGACAGTGATGCAGTGCAACACATGCAGGTAGTCAGTGTTAAGTTTTAATGATTTTGAGGGATATGGGTGGGTCCTGGTGATGTGTAACTTGTGTTTAACTTAATGTAAAACAGAAGTGAAACTATTGCTTTAAACCTTCTGTTAATCATAGCCCTACATCCAAAACCCAAATAAAACTGATATTACTGCCTGTAGCGCACAGGTTTTTTATTTATTTATTTTTTTGTTTTAAACTCCTCCATTGTGTAATACAGGGCTTAAAAATAAATCAAACTATCTGAGCATTACCTTTTGGACAATTACAAATACAAGACTTCCAGGGACATGAAAAAATTCTAATGGATGTTTTCAAAGCAGCTAGAATTTTTTCCTGTCGTGTATGACATTGCATAGGGTATGTAAAAGCAGGACAAAGCTTGTTTCATGTCAACTCTCTCACATGCTACCATGCACTACTAAAAAACACAAAGATAGAAGGAAAGACAGTACATCAGAATGTAATGAATGACGTGTGCCATAGTACTGACACTAGAGAGTCACTGAGCCCGTTTAAATTAAAAATAAAGCCCTGATACATTAATACAGGGCCCAGGTAAAAAATTTCCTTCAAGTCAGTAAAGAATGAGCTAGTTCCATTCAGTAATCACTAGCAAGTATCTATCCAATGGTTTTATAACACAAGTGTTACACTGCTGAAGATATTATGCAAAATATTTGTAATTCAATTTGTAACACCTTCATGGGATCGTACCATCAACACCAACACTAGACACATATAAGAGCAAAAGTGAACATGAAGCATGATAAACAAGCATCAAACAACATTCACAAGAAGAAATGTTGAGCAGAGCCTGGTTTATCATTCTGTAACCATGTATCTGAGAGCAAGCGTGGGCACTAGCATAGAGTTTACAAAAAGTCGAGCCAGTTCTTACTGAAATGATGGCTGTAAGGTTTTCACTCCTTTGGATTCAGCAGTATCAAATGGACTTAATTTTAACTCGAGTTTTATTAATCTATACTCATCTAAAAAAAAAAAAAAAAAAAAAAAAAAATCAAGTTTTTTGAACCCATATATCCCATATATACATGGGAAGTGGGTCCCCGCTCATGGAGGCCGCCATCTTGCACCACCATGTTTCTAGAGTAGCCCAGAACCATACAGGCTTCGAAGTTGGAGGGGTCAGGAATAAAAATTCAGTTAGTTGTAGCCTGGAAGCTCACCACTAGATGCCACTAAATAATGCTAAATCTTACACACAGTACCTTTAAATCCTTTAACCCATATCAAGTGAGCATTCCTTTACAATTAACCAGACAGTTATGATCAGCTACATCCAGTATAAAGTACTGCAGTTTATATTCACACGTCACAATATCATTATAATACTTAGAGCATCTCTTTATGCCACGCTTACCCATGAACCCTCTCTGCATATTGAGGTGCAAATACATGTCATGTCATAAACCAACCACAAACATCACTGCACACGCGCACACACACACACACACACACACACACACACACACACACACACACACACACACACACACACACACA
>JBCNYH010000026.1:13218418-13233952 GCA_039654325.1 Tandanus tandanus
CCAGACCTCCATGGGTTAATAAATTTGATTTCCATTGATAATTTTTGTGTGATTTTGTTGTCAGCACATTCAACTATATAAAGAACAAAGTATTTAATAAGAATATTTCATTCATTTATTTCATTCATGTTATTTTAGTGTTCCCTTTATTTTTTGAGCAGTATATATATATATATATATATATATGCAGGCATTTTTTGAAATCTTGTCCGGCAATAAGATCAGAATTTTCATGCTTCCAGGTATAGTAATGGTGGCACTACGTGCACATAGTCACAAATGCTAGCAAATAGGAGGTGGCCAAATGCCGATAAATGGCCACAACTGTTTTTAACTCAGATGTCCTTTTGCCATGTTTAAATAAAAGAATATCTAATTATATTTTTGAGATAAAATGACCATTTAAATGTTTCCCCTCCAAAACATTCCTATAATGTGCTGTAATACGAATCCTGCTGTGTACCTTTCTGAATCATCTCTGGTAAGTTGGTTTGTGCAAAGACTTTGGCAACCCTGAATACCATCAGTGCATTTTTGGCATTGACGAGGTCTGTGCGTAAAGCTCGATTAAGAAAACCCTGGAACAGCTTTGTGTACATCAAAAGATTCTCCTGGACAAAGGAAGCCCTGTGAAAAGAAAAGCTGATTAGGGCAAAGTCATATGATTTACTGCTTAATTGTTTTGTACACAAGACAGGTTTGTTTTCATTATAATGCCTGCGCAGTGCCCCCTACTGCTGTAGGTGGTGTAGCTCATGCAAGCAGGAAAGAAAATACATTAGTCCCTTAAAAATATCTATTTCCACGTAAAGTAATAGGAAAAAATGGATGTTACTTTTATTGCATGTGCAGAAATTACCATTTATCAGATACTGATCTGTTCTGAGCCTCTGCTTTCAGATTGTTTTTCTCTCCTGTGTACCTCCATGGCTGGATATAACTTAGCCATGTCTCTAACACCTGAAAATACACAGCAGAATAATTACAATTTTAAGTTTAAACTATAATCATTATTACGGTATTATGAATAAGTGTAAATAATAGGCTGAATTTTCCATGCCTTCCGTGACAACATAAAACAAAAATTTCTACTTTACCCCTAATCGATTAATGCATATGCATTTTTTCATCTGGTATTTGCTTCTATTAGCAGTGCAGTTTTGAGGCTAATGTAGCTAACAGAAGCTCAAACCCTGATTTATAACAAACACCAATTTGTTCTGGTAACACTGCCATCATATAACGGAACATTCTTGTTTTTAGCTTCTTTTAATTATTTGTTTGTTACTTCATTTTCATCGAGCCAATGTATTGTAAAACACTTTACTAAAACAAAGGAAAACACCCAAAATTCCTTCAGTATCACATGTTAGAAATGCACACCGCTCTGAATGAAGCATCGAGAGGCCAGTGACCAAAACAGTGCTGCAGGAAGACATACAGCTTCTGCTGAACAAATCTCTGCACCACCACCCTGTGGGAAGAAAAAAGGAGAGAAAGATTAAGGAGCAGTCAAGAAACCTGTACAGGATCATATCAGCTACAGACAATAGAGAGAAATATGTTTTCAATACGAGCTTGTAGCTAAAAATATCAAGGCTTTATTTAGGAAAAACATTAAAACACACAAAAAATATTGTTTGTAGTGTGTTGAGAGGTATTTCTGAATTTGTGGAAGCAGGATGAGAATGCTACCTCTTGAACTCTTCGAGAGGGATGGCGTGCGAGTGTGTGGAGGGGGAGGGGGAGGCATGCTCCTGCTTCAGACTGTTGGAGAAAGCGTGCAGGTGTTTGACGAGCAGACGTACCACCAGAACGTGTTCCTCCGTAGGGCTGAAGGGTTCCTATGTTGGTACCACCACACATCCAAATGAAAATGAATACTGGATCACGATACTGCATCATCAAAACACAACATTAGATAAAATAATAATAGTGCAAAATGACCAGTTTAACATGGAGTCGTTTAATAGTAGACAAAATATCTTTTCAGGCAGTATAAATCCAAAAAGTGCAGTTCTGTTTGTACACAGTCAGAGAAAACACTGAACACAAATGACAAACACATAAGCCATGTTAATACCACACTGTAAATAAAATCAGCATGCACTTCATTGATAGAAATGAGCTACCAGAAAAGTCTTGTACTTTTCTTCAATGTGACCTTGGTTATGATTTCCCACTGCACCTAACTACACATCAACCCTATAAACCTGAACGGTTCCTCATGGACTAGTAGAACACTTCCCCATACTCTTCTGCCAGAATCCCTGAGCTATTTGCTTACATAGGAGTTTTTCCACTGTACATCCCAAAACAAGCAAAATAAATAAATAAAAAAAAGAGAGAGAGGAAAAAAAAAAAATTATAAATGTTTGCTGTCAACAATGTATTCACACCCCATACAGTCACAAAAACAAGTAAAGGTATGCGTGAGTGGGTGAGCCTTAAAATATTTTTCTAGTAATAAATATACAAAAACAGCAAGTTTAAATTATTATTAAAAATAAACACAACTTATTCTATTGGCCAAAGAGACAAGAATAGAAAGGTTTATAAATGAAGTTTAACCAAATTTGCATATTTACAGTTACTGTTATTAATTAAATGCATAAAACACACGGTTTAACGCGGACTAGAAAAAAGATCCAAAGCATATTACCCCGCCATATTTTTCTGATTTGTTTTAACCCATTAAACTAGCATCAGAACAGCAATTTCATGCTCTGGGGAACTGGGGAAAGTATGATTTTAGTGTTGTTTCTGTCAAAATATGATTAAGATACATTCTTCCCAAGAGGCAAAAAGAATAAAAACAACTTTCTCAAATTTCTGAATATTTAGACATGAAGAATAATTAGTGTTTTCAGTAAAAGTGTCTGATGCCGGAAAGGACATGCGGTGGACGACAACTAGGACTTGTTTCACATCTTGTGTAATTTGAAAAGTTTGCAGAGGAACTATATAAATTGATTAAATAAAATGAGGCATATGGCAGTATTTTTAAAATATATCAACAAACATTATTGTAGTTTAGTGAATTATTTCTAATTCGCCTTCAAAATTGATGAGGGGAAGGACATTTCGCTTGACAGAAATATCATGACAGTCATTTTGTGCTATGTGGCACAGGATAAAGATATTTTCATTCCATTTTCTGTTCATGTTTCTTTGTGCTGTTTTCATTTTCACTGTTTTAGACACACTGTAAAATAACATTAAATTTTATGTAAAATTTTTGAGAGAGAGCTATGAAAATTGCAGTTTGCCATATGACTGTAAAACTGCCCATATAAAACATGGTAAGAAAAAACCCTACAAGTTGTAATGATTATCATTATTATTAATATTTAAAATAATAATTCCGCAATAGTGGACAAAATTTCAGTATAGAACTTCATTGGTGCCCGTTGATTGTGCAGTGGAAAAATTCCTTTAGGTTTACCTCCAGGAAGCCCGAATGAAAAGGTAAAAGTACTTGGTATGTGTGGAGGGTCCCAGAGCCTGGTGGGGCAGGGGGCTGGCACAGCATGCTGGACATATTGAGGCGGTACTGCAGCAACGCCAGCTGAAGGACCCATCACAAAGTGGGGAGGAGGAACACACAACGAAGGAGAGGAAGGGGCAAAAAGGAGAGAGGAAACGAGGAGGAAGGTGAAAATGACAATAGAAAGAAAAAAGGGGAAAGAGTGCAATCCAAGAAAAGAAATAAAGTGTTGGACAAAGTAAGAACCGAAATGAGAGTGAACAAAAATGGAAAAGAAAGAACAGAACAAAACAATATTGACTACAATACTATGAATGAAATTAGCAAGATGCAGATTTCCTTCTCACACAGCAAAGCTAAAAATTAAGGAAATAATGGGGCTATAACAACAAAGGGCTGCACATTTAAATGACTTGTCACTTACAAGAACAAATCCAAAGCTAGTAGGAATGTTCAATATTTAAAATGGCCTGTGATGGTAGAAAAGAAAAGGAGATGCTGCATCTTGATTTTTAAACAGATGATAATGAAGGCAGTCAACTTACATCCTACTTAAAAAGCGTTCATCCAATGCACTTTCTAGTAAACTGGTGCTTACCTAGAGATCTGTGGTATGTGGTAAAATGCATATGAAGATGAAGAGTGCTTTGGGCTGACTGGAGGCATGCTAATTTTGGTAAACTCTGACTGTAACTGCAGTCTTACACCATGCTCTAATAGCCACCATAACAACTCCGAATCCAGAGAGGCAAAAAAAGCTTACAGCCAAAAGACAAAGCAGACACTGAAGACATCATGCTTAAAGAAAACAAATTAAAAGATGCAATATTCCAGAATCACATGCCACAGAACTGATTAAAAACTGTTTGTACATTGTCCTGTACATTTTAAAGGAATTTGACTGTTCTATAAGCAAAAGAGTGAACGTTAGCATCTAAAGTACTAAACCATGTAAAGTCACCTAATGATTAAGCAAAAACAGGCCAACAGCCGACTGCAGTGGTTTGTGAGGGATACGTGCAGCAACCGTGCCCCTCATATGAAGCACGGCTGCATGGTAGAGGTGCTCAGCTGGTCAGCCATGCAGTCAAGAGGGGTGAAGAGGAGACTCACGCTACGCTCTTACCTTTACCTGAGGAGACTGCAGCTTCTGGTACGCCTCTAGAGAGTATTGATGAAGCCACATTTCCACAAACACCTGTGGAACCAAAGATGAACAAAACCCATAAAAAGATTTGCAAAAAACTGGGCTATCATTAATGTGAACAACAGCTGGATCTACAAAACAACAGTTAATAATATACATATATTCATATTTCAACTTTGGCACAACTACATAATTCAACACAGCAGCAGTACAGTGATGCAGTGGATAATAGCGCTGCCTCAAAGGTTCAGGGTTCAAGGATTGTGAATATTCTCTCTGTGATCCAAATCCTCTGGTTTCCCTTTTACCTCGTAAAACAATTTGAGAGTAAATCTTCTTGAATAGAATGAGGCACGATTTAGGGTGTAAACGTGCCCCACACCATGAGTTACCAAGATAGGCACTGAAGCCATGGCAAACCCATCCCACCTCTGGTGATATAAATTATAAGCACTCAGTGGTCATCCCCATTCATCCTAAAGGTGTTCAGTGGAGCTGAGATGGCATCTTTGTGTAGGCCAGCCAGGTTCTTCCACACCTTCATTCATCGAAAAAAAAAAACCCCAAAAAAACCTGGCATCTGTGATTACTGTAATCCAGAAAAACACTGACCAATCACATGCTTCCATTACTTCCTGCTATTGCGTGACACTACCATGCGAAGCGGAGCTCGTGCTTGTGTGTTTGTGTGTGTGTGTTGGGGTGGGTTTAGCTGAAGCCCTAAAGAGATGCTACTTTAAAATTTTGAAAGAGTGTTTAATTTTATCAGTTAATCACCAATCCTACTAGTACTTTATTTTTGACCATATAAAATTATAATCAATTCAATTTATTAAAATTTCAGTGACTTCCTTTTAGTGAGGAACTACTAAATCTTTTGATATTATTGTGATTATTTACATTTCTATTACTTGTTAGCTACATTAGCCTCGCAGCTCCATTCAAAACTAGGGGCCAAAGTATATTTGGGCTGGCGCGATACTCACACTATGTGCACATGACAATTTTTTCATGCACAAAATCTGCATGGACAGTCTGCACTGTATCCAAGGTTTTTGTCCCATACTGTACACACTGACCACGGATTTGCGAAACTAAACATGCAGGTATACACTTTGCAGTAGTCAAAGTGCAAAATACAGAAAAATGTTTCTAAATTGTTTTAGAGAATTTCTTTTCCTTGTCTCGTTCTTCTACATTCAGTTTTCAGAGATATGCCTGCATTCATAAGAAAACTGAGTATACTTTGGGGTCCAGGTGTGTTGCACAAAGCCGTGGAACCAAAAGTATACTTGAGCACTGTGTAGTCAAAGTTTGAAAACTGAATATGTCTCAGCTCATCGTCTGCACTCTGTACTTGGAGCAAAACTGATGTTAACTGGATTTCACATTTACCAGATCACTGAACATGTCTCCCCAAACCAAGATTAAATCACTGAGTGCTGAGTTTTGATTGAAGTTAAATTTTCACCTGTAGAAGAGTTTCAGATCTCCAGATCTCCTGAGCAGCAGGATCAGCGTTGACTGAAGGCTGATGGGATATGTGTCGCTTTAGAAGGCTGCTGCTGTGCACACTGTAGCCGATGTAAGGCACGCTGGGAGACCTAGGGTAGAGGGAAACCAATGGTTGCTAATATGGCATGAGCATTCAACTACATTTTTAAAGAATTTTTTTTCTTGCTGCCTGATATTTGGTAAAAACAGATACCTGAATCTCAACCTATATCTACACACACAAGATCCACAGCTACACGTTTAACATAACCAAGACTGACTTTTCTGATTGTTTCTCTCTTTTTAAAGGTGCAAACTCCAGGAAGCCTTGGACTACAGGCATAACAGGCACTACTTGCCCTCAAATATCACTGTTCTTTCTTTCTATCTATCTAGAATAATTTAGGCCCCTCCCTGAATAGCCACCTTATTGTGGTGGAAGGGTTTGTGTGTCCTAATGATCCTGGGAGCTACAGTGCCTTGCAAAGGTATTCAGCCCCCTCCGGCATTTTTCATGTTTTATTGCCTCACAACCTGGAATTAA
The DNA here is from genome assembly GCA_039654325.1 of Tandanus tandanus. NCBI lineage: Eukaryota > Metazoa > Chordata > Actinopteri > Siluriformes > Plotosidae > Tandanus > Tandanus tandanus. The sequence continues at coordinate 13,225,091 of JBCNYH010000026.1, forward strand.
AATGGATGGAAGGTTTGCATCATTTCATTTACAGAACATGCCTACAACTTTGATGTTTTTTTTTTTTTTTTTTATTGTGAAGCAAACAACAAATAGGACAAAATAACAGAAAACTTCAGCATGCATAACTATTCACCCTCCTAAAGTCAGTACTTTGTAGAGCCACCTTTTGCAGCAATTACAGCTGCAAGTCACTTTGGATAAGTCTCTATGAGCTTGCCACATCTTGCCACTGGGATTTTTGCCCAATCCTCAAGGCAAAACTGCTTCAGCTCCTTCATGTTGAATGGTTTCAGCTTGTCTCAATTGGATTGAGGTCTGGGCTTTGACTAGGCCATTCCAACAAATTTATATGTTTCCCCTTAAACCACTCGAGTGTTGCTTTAGCAGTATACTCCGGGTCATTGTCCTGCTGGAAGGTGAACCTCCGTCCCAGTCACAGGCAGACTGAAACAGGTTTTGCTCAAGAATATACCTGTATTAAGCACCATCCATCTTTCCCTCGACTCGAATCAGTTTCCCAGTCCCTTCTGCTGAAAAACATCCCCATAGCATGATGCTGCCACCACCATGTTTCACTGTATGGATGGTGTTCTTGGGGTGATGGGATGTGTTGGGTTTGCGCCAGACATAGCGTTTTCCTTGGTGACCGGAAAGTTAAATTTTAGTCTCATCTGACCAGAGTACCCTTCCTCCATATATTTGGGGAGTCGCCCACATGCCTTTTGGCAAACTCAAAACGTGCCTTTTTATTTTTAACACTAAGTAATGGCTTTTTTCTGGCCACTGTTCCATAAAGCCCAGCTCTTTGGAGTTTACGGCTTATTGTGGTCCCATGCACAGATACACCAGTCTCTGCTGTGGAACTCTGTAGCTCCTTCAGGGTTACCTTTGGTCTCTGTGCTGCCTCTGATTACTGCCCTCCTTGCCCGGTCTGTGAGTTTTGGTGGACGGCCCTCTCTTAGCAGATTTGTTGTGGTACCATGTACCTTCCATTTGAAGATGATGGATTTGATGGTGCTCCGGAGGATCATCAAAGACTTGAATATTTTTTATAACCCAACCCTGACTTGTAATTCTCACCAACTTTGTCCCTGTCTTGTTTGGAGAGCTCCAGGGTCTTCATGATTTGATGCCTCTTGCTTAGTGGTGTTGCAGCCTCTGGGGCCTTTCAGAAAGGTGTGTTTATACGGACAGATAATGTGACTCTTAGATTGCACACAGGCTTCATTTCACTAATTATGTGACTGAAGGTAATTGGCTGCACCAGAAATTTTGAGGGGCTTCATAGCAAAGGGAGTGCATACATATGCACATGCCAGTTTTCAGATTTTTATTTTAAAAATTATTTTTAAAGAATAGAGCCAGGCCTGGGGGAGGGGCTCAAAGGCGAGTGCCTGGTGGTCAGGCTTCTGCCCATGGAGCCCAGCCCAAAAAGAAGACATGGGTCCACCCTCTCATGGATCCACCACCTGCGGGAGGAGCTATAGGGGTCAGGTGCAGTGTGAGCCGGGTGGCAACCGAAGACGTGGGTTCTACCAGACCAATCATCGGCTACTGACTCTGGCTTTTGGGAAATGGAATGTCACCTCTCTGGCGGGGAAGGAGCCTGAGCTGGTGCCCGAGGTTGAGAGGTACCGACTAGATATAGTCGGGCTCACCTTGACACATAGCTTGGGCTCTGGAACCACCCATCTCAAGAGGGGCTGGACCTTGTTTCATTCTGAAGAGAGAGTGTAAGCATCCTTGTTGCCCCCGTCTCGTTGCCCACATGTTTGGGTTCTCCCTGGTTGACGAAAGGGTAGCCTCCCGACCGTTATTTGTGCTTATGCACCAAATGACAGTTCAGAGTACCCACCCTTTTTGGAGTCCTTAGGGGGTGTGCTATACTGCACTCTCCCTGAGGACTCCCTCGTCGTCCTGGGAGACTTCAATGCCCATGTGAGCACTGACAATATGACCTGGAAGGGTGTGATTGGTAGGTACGGCATCTCCGATCTGAACCCGAATAGTGTTTCATTGTTGGACTTCTGTGCTTGTCATGGTTTGTCCATCACAAACACCATGTTCGAGCATAAGGATGTCCATAGGTGCACTTGGCACTAGGACACCCTAGGCTGCAGTTCAATGATCAACTTTGTAGTCATGTCATCGGACTTGCAGCCACATGTTCTAGACACTCGGGTAAAGAGAGGAGCTGAGCTGTCAACCTATCACCACTTGGTGGTGAGCTGTCTCCGATGGTGGGGGAAGCTGCCTTCCTGGCCTGGGAGACCCAAACGTATAGTTAGGGGCTCCTGGGAATGTTTGCCGGAGTTTCCTGTCAGAAGGGCCTTTAACTCCCCCCTCCGGCAGAACTATAACCACATCCCAATGGAGGCCGGGGACATACAGTCCAAATGGGCCATGTTCTGTGTCTCCATTATTGAGGCGGCAGCCCGGAGTCGTGGCCGGAAGGTCATCGGTGCCTGTCATGGGGGCAACCCCCGAACCAGGTGGTGGACGAGATCCGCCCTGAATACCTGAGGGCTTTGGATGTTGTAGGACTGTCTTGGTTGACACGTGTCTGCAACACCGCGTGGTCATCTGGATTGGCAAACCGGGGTGGTAGTTCCCCCTTTTAAAAATGTAACTATAGTAGAATCACACTCCTCAGCCTGCCCAGGAAAGTCTATTGAGGAGTACTGGAGAGGAGGATCCGACCGATGGTTGAACCTAGGACCCTTCTAGGCGCAGCCAAGGTGTTGAAGGGGTCTGGTTTGGTGGCCATAGGATCTCGTCTCTGCTTTTTTCTCGCTGGAGCGTTTCGGAGCGGAGTGTGAAGTGGCCGGGATGAGAATCAGCACCTCCAAGTCCGAGGCTATGGTTCTCAGCCGGAAAAGTGTGGAGGAGTTCAAGTATCTCAGGGTCTTGTTCACAAATGAGGGAAGGATGGAGCGGGAGATTGACAGGTGGATCGGTGCAGCCTCTGCTGTAATGCGGAGCTTGTACCGGTCCGTCATGGTAAAGGGGGAGCTGAGCCAGAAGGCAAAGCTCTCAATTTACCAGTCAATTTATATTCCTACCCTCACCTATGGTCACGAGCTATGAGTAGTGACCAAAAGAACAAGATAGCAATTACAAGCGGCTGAAATGAGCTTCCTTTGCAGGGTGGCAGAGCTCTCCCTTAGAGATAGGGTGAGAAGTTTGCTCATCCAGGAGGAGCTTGGAGTAGAACCACTGCTCCTCCGAGTTGAGAGGAGCCAGTTGAGGTGGCTCGGGCATCTGATTAGAATGCCTCCCTGGTGTGGTGTTTCGGGCATGTCCAACCGGGAAGAGACTCCGGGGTTGACTCAGAACCCGGCTGGTGTGGGAACACCGCAGTGTCCCCCGGAAGAGCTGGGGAGAGGGACGTCTGGACCTCACTTCTTAGGCTGCCCCAGATTAAGCGGAAGAAGATGATGAATAATTTAGAATGTGTAAGTGTATTTAAACTGGTGTGTGTATTTTGACTGGTACTGTACATATTACTGCAGCTTAAACACAGTGATAATGACATGACAACAAATGTATAAAGATACCTGTGGTACTTTCATATTTTATTTTAAGAGAGAGAGCTTTAATATTTGGCTAATTTTTTTATTTATTCATTTATACATCCAGATTGTATTGTGCCCGATTCCCTAATTTTACAAGAGCTAATTAGCATCACTTACTTGCTGTTTGTTTTCCTGGTAGGATTTCAATGCTTTCAACGCTAAATATTTATAAAAAATTAAAAGGAAATAAATATATGTAATTGAATAAAGAACATAATACATCTGAAAGCTAAATACCTTGCAGCTGGAGAGGCCACAGAACCCCGGGGATCAGAGAAAGGAGCTGGAGGCACATTTCCCTCTGTGGGCAGGAAGTGCTTAAGGTAGGCATCAACAAGCACAAAATATGCACTTTCTGAACAGCTGCCCTGCTGCCCTGGCGGATAGTTCTGCAAATATTTAGTAAACACTTTTAAAACAGGAAATTAAGTTTTTAAACCAGCAAGCAAAAGGAAAGACTCAAGTGACAGTTAAGTTGTGACCGTTAATTTAATATGCAAAATCAACAAACATTTGTCTACAGTAAATTCCTCAAGACCAATACTTAATATGTGGGCTGTCCAACAACTAACACCAACACAACCAGAAAGCCTTCCTCACCCACAAAGAAATAAGAATAGTAAAAATAAAAATTGGCCCAGCGTATGAACAATTTTTTGGCATTCCCTGCCATACATTGAAGTTTGTTTTGATTTCATTGTAATTTGTTTTATAAAATTCCTGTAAGTTGTTGGTTGCGCCATTTGTTGAATACTTTTGTGCATGCACAAATTTTTCGGTGGATGCCAGAGAAAGCTCTGTATGCACTATGCGAACGACTTGTTTGTCCAAATTAAGATTGCGGCTAGTTATCGGTACGGCCTCATTTGTCTACCCCAAGTGAGTTATTTTCTAAGTGGACTTCTTGCTCATCCTTCACACTCCTGAGCTTGAATTTTTTCTGCATGGCCCTGGTCTTCTTAGGCTTCCCTGCTGGTACTGTTGAAGATGTGGAGGAGTTGAGACATTGGACGTAACAGGAGAGCTGTTTATGTCAGAGGCTGGTGAAAAGTTGGGACTGGGAGACCTGGATCTTGAGGCTTCTTGGGATGCAGCTGCTTTTTCAGGAGAAGGTATGGGTGGTGGAGAGGGAGCCTTGCATGTCTGCCTGAGGGATGGCTGCATCTTCTGTGGCATCTGCTTCTTCCTGAACTTTTTAGGTATCTTTGGAACTCGCAAAACGACAGAGATAAAAAATTGTTTTATAATGTTTTATACCTGTGCACAAACACGACATGATCGGTTAAAATTCAGGGATCATATGGAGAGTGTGAGAACAGCTCATTATCCATCCGCTAAAACATCTGTTAATAATCATTCAGCACGTGCTGTAGTTAGTTAGTGATAGGTCATCAAACCATTTTGATTTTGTTTTAATTTCGTTTCATTCATTGTCAGTTCGTTTTGACCAGCCCTCGGGAATCGATTCATCAGGGATTTTGTGTGTATTTTGACTTTTGCAATTTGTTTGTTTCTTCAATTCGTTTTAGTGTGAAGGCCGCTTAACACAATGTGGTGTTGGTTTAAGTAAAACCATGCAGTAAAACCATAATTCTAAAAGATGTACTGGGCAACCAAAGAACCAAAGCATGGTGGCAGCACTATGCTGCAGGTCTGCTTCTCTTCAGCTGGAACTAGTTAAGAGGAAATAGTGAACTCCAAAAAACTTCCAATTTATTTTGGCACATAACCTGCATGCCTACATTAAACTGACAAAAATGGAAAACTTTCCAACACGACAATGATCCACCAATACAAGTCAAAAAACAAACAAAAAAGCTTCAGATGATACATTTTTGAAATGGCCCAGTGAGAGACCCGATCTAAATTCTAATAAAAACCTATAGAATGACATGAAGAGGGCTGTAAACACAAGATCTGCTTAAAATTTTGCTATCTATGCAGTGTTATTGCAAAGAGTGGAATAAAACTGTCAAACCAAGATGTGGTACTTTGCTGGACTCTTATCCAAAACGGACTGAGCACCATATTAGGAGCAAAAAGTGTTTAACAGAATCCACATTAAGAGATGAAGAGACACATGCAACCAGATTATCATACGTTTTTTTCTTCCTTAAACCAATTCCATTTGATTTTCACTGTTACCCTTTTTAGCTCCACATATTTCTTATCAAATATGGGTAGTCAAGCTATTCCACATTCATATAAGAGTAACAGTCACTACACACTCACAAAAGATAATATGATACTCTTCAGGAAACATCTGTCATCCATAGAAGCTAGATAAATGTACCTTTGGTGCAATGAGACTGGAAGCAAAGTTGAACATGTAGTATTCAAAAGGATCTGGAGAGAAAAATAGTGTGACTCAAACAGGCGATGCAGCAGAATAAAACTATTAAACATTTCACATTAAAAGACATACTGAGTGTGATGAGGCCTGACATGGGGAAATGTAGCTTATTGTGGAACAGGGGACAATCTGGTAGAACGCCTTCATGAATGGACACTTTGACAGGACCCTGCAGAGGACAGTGTCAGCAAAACAACTACTGTGAGACTGCTCTGATGCTGAAACACCTGGAATGTGCAGTAAAATGTTAAGACTTACTGGCAAATAACTGATGGGGATCTCATATTTGTAGTCCTCTGCTTGCAGCTTGTACACCAGCTTCATCATGGGGCCACTGCGAGACAAAAATTATAATGTGTCATGAAAGACACGTACACAGCAGTCTAAGTGAAGATGCTTAGATCAGAAAGGAAAAATACTGGCAAGTTCACTTATGAATGGTCAAGTTCCAGTACAAATCATAAAGTCTTTACATTTAATACAGTATAGTATATATTGAAGAAAAACAAATCTGGGGCTTTAACTAGTTAGTTTTATAAGCTGTATGAGTCAAATGCAGCAGGTTATAGTTATGAACACCACAGCACAAACAAAACACCACAAACAAAACAAAACAACAAAAAAAAACAACAACCCCAGTTTCTAGTAACTATATAGCCAAAACTCCGTTGACCCCTGACCATCACATTCATATGCGTGTTCCCCAAATTGATGCTACAAACTTGGAAGCACAGAATTCAACAGAATGCTTCTGTATGCTGTAGGATTAAACAAAAAAAATCTTAAGAGTACAACCGCTGTTCCACTGTGACAATGCCCCTGTGCACTAAGTGAGGTTCATGAAGACATGTACTGCTAAGGCTTGTGTTGAAGAATTCGAGTGGCCTGAGCAGAGCCCAAACTAGTGGTTGACCAATATGGGTTTTTTAATGGTCATTGACAATTAATTATTTACAGATCAGGGCAGCTGATGGTGAACATGTTAGGCTGATATAATCTGATACAATTAGAAATCAAACAATATGGGTTTTCTGTGTGAGCTGATAATTATTTGCCAAAGACTAGTTGGATGAACAGTCTCTGAAACAGGATGTTGAACAAGGCGCGCCTGGGCCCGAGGAGCTTATCAACCACAAAACCCTCATTTAATGTTCTTTTTTTTTGTTAGCTTCGTTGGTAGTATATACTATTGAGATGTTCAGCAGGTATGCATGTGACTGTCAGGTGTCCACAAACATTTGCCCATATAGTGTATGACAATTGATACCATAGAATTTAAGATATGCATATCCTATCACTGACCATGGATCAAGAAAGTCCAGGATGATGATGTACTCGTTCATGCGAGCGTGCAGAAATCGTAGGTTCCAGCCCACAATGACCCCATCCAGGCTGCCGAAGATTCCTTCCACCAGCCAGGGGAAGACCAGGTGTAGCTCCTGATTAGATGAGACTTCATTTAATTAGGAATAATTTACTAATTGATTATTGCATTTCTACTGGTTAAAGTAACTTTTAGTCAATGACCCCACTTAAAAAAGGCTTAAAAAACCCCAGTGATTTTTTTTAAACTGTGTATCTATTACAGGAAAGTCTTCAGGACAGAAAAGTTTATATTTAGTGGTTCGTCAGTAAAGTGAAACGCGATGGCCTGGCGGGCTGTCCAGGGTGTATCCCACCCTCGCCCAGAGTCGGCTGAGATGGGTGCCAGCCTCCCCGCAACCCTAATTAGGAATAAGCAGCTTAGAAAATGAATGAATGAATTTAAATGCTTGTAAAATTGTAAGAAATGGACAGTCAATCATTACAAATAGTAGAACTGTTCAGTGTTCATATTCTTCATAAATTTAATCCTAAAATGAATTTACAAAAACATCATAAGAAATGTATTATTTTTTATTAAATGTTCAAAGTTAAGATTAAAGGCAACAAATCCACCAAACAAGTTGTCATTTGTTCAAAACAAGTTTAAATACAACAACAAACAAGTATTTCTACTGCAATGACAGCGGATGTCTGTACCTTAGCAGGATAATCATCGATCACCTTCACCAGCTCCTGACACCGCTGAAGAAGTGGCTTAGTGTTCCAGTCTGCTTTAAGATTAGCCTGTTTCAAATATAGCACAACCAAATAAACTTTAGTAGCCAAGTGTCCTCACACATATCAATGATATAATAGTTACATAATGGGACAGGACAAAGCAGTGACGAATGATCATGATGTCATACGTGACGACAAAAAGTTAATACCCATCATAGCGGAACAGTGAAACTATTAATGTTATACAATGCACTATATTACCAAGTTTCATCAATACTGTTATAATAGGGATCATATGTATTTATAATTATATATTTATATACAAGTGCTTAAACTGTAATGTCCAACTGATTTCAAGCAGTGCAGCATCTAATAAGATAAAAAAGAAAAGTTATAAAAACAGGACTGATTGAAGAAAGTGCATTGAGTCTATCAAGTTTCTCCATAAAATGCATTTGGGGGAAGAAAAGGACAATGTAGTAATTAATCAACCTCATTTCCATTTATTACGTACACAGACAATTGTATTTCACATGCACTTCTTAATTACTGCTGGTGCTACAGATGTGACCCAAAAACATCAACCTGAATGAGGGTCAAATCGAGGGCATGTCACTGTTTAATCACTGCATGAGTGTACAGTCTGGGTTAGAAAGAAATCAGCCCCGACCTTGCTTACATCCACTGTTAAAACTCCTGTAAACAGAAGATGTGGATGCCAAAAATAAAACTTACTCATGTCGTTTTATCAACAAGAGGGGACCCATTATACAAGACACGTTTGGAATAAAGTATAATATTTGAATTGTAAAACCATGTGCATATATATATATATATATATATATATATATATATATATATATATGTGTGTGTGTGTGTGTGTGTGTG
>JBCNYH010000026.1:13247280-13257338 GCA_039654325.1 Tandanus tandanus
ATATATACACACACACACACACACACACACACACACACACACTGAGAGGCATTACAAGCACAAGTGTCCAACATGTGTATAAACATGAAAATTTGACTTAAGTGTGGTGTGGTTACCAGTTTCTCATGAGTAAAAGTGAATGCCTACGTTAGCGTGTGCACGTGGCATGATCACAAGTCTGATACATTAGCCACTCTGAGTAATCCACAAAGTGGAGTGTGAGATAAAAAAAAAAAAAAAAAAAAAAGCCTGGTTAAAAAAAAGTTTAAGTTTGTGAAAAGTGAAGATGCCACAACTGCCACAAGCAAGTAGAGACCAGGCCCTGGGCATGCTGAGTGGCGGAATGACCGCTGCAAGGATAGCAGCACACTTTGGTGTGCATCGTTCAACTGTTGAACGCCTTCAGACACGACACAGACAGACGGGAACCACCCGAGACCGATCAAGAACTGGCTGGCCACGTGTCACTACACGTGAACAAGACCAGCGTATCCGGGTGATGCATCTGAGGGACCGTTTCCTTCCAGCAACACTGACGGCGGCTGAGGTTCCTGGTACTCGCTGCTACCACATCAGTGCTCGAACAGTGCGCAGAAGGCTCAGGGAAGAAGGTATCCGGTCGTGCGGAGCACATGTTGGTACGGTCCTGACAGACCGCATGCGCTGGAGAACACTGAAACGTGTTTGTACTCGCCACTGTCCGTGTCTGAAATGTCTGCTCTTGATTTGTAAATTATTTAACTGATTTGGTTAAACATAATAATAAAATTATGGAATTATTTTAATGTTGCGTTTTTAATGCCTCTTAGTATATCCTTGAGACATGAGGCCTGACGAGCTGTCGGCTGAGACGGGCGCCAGCCTCCCCGCGACCCTAATTAGGATTAAGTGGTTTAGATAAGATATATATATATATATATATATGACACACATTTTGCCTTCTGTTTTATTAAACAATAATTATTTCATGTAAAAAAAAAAAATATATATATATATATATATATGTGTATACATGCATCACGTGACTAACCTGCATATATTTTTTTTTCTTATAATTCTAAAATAAACAAATTGAATATACATTTAGATTTATTTAAAAGTTCGAGTTACACTAATCAGCCTACGCTCATCTCTTAAATGTTAATGATTTAATCCAAGACGCAGTTCTAAGTCGCAAATGTCGAAATGCATTTCACAGCAGCAGCAGAACTCTAACCATTTCCGGTGAGAAGCCGCTCGCGCCGAGTTTACGTCACATTTTTTTTTTACGACAGACGCACGAGCCTGACTAATCAAACTTTCCACACAGCGCGCGGTTTATTTTAAACAATATTATATCCGTAAACATGGTTTCTTTGGACAACGACCAGTTTTTAGAGAGCTTTAAAAGAAAACGCGTCCGACTCACAACTAAAGGCAGCACATTCGACGGCGTCGTGCAGCGCATTAATTTGAACAAAACAATCATTTTAGAGGACGTGGTGGAAATTCGGAGCGGTAGCCGGTTTCTCGGAGCTAAACTCTTCTTCGGATATGAAATCCTGAATGTTGAGTTTGCACCCTCCTCTAACAAAGACCTCCTCGGTGATGAGCATCATGACAAACTGGGCCAGCTGAGGCGAGCTGAGCTGCAGCCCTACAGCAACACGCTGATGGGTGATGGAGATTATGATGATGATAAGGAGGAGGAAGAGCAGTTTGTGAACTTCATGGTTGTAGATGAGTTCCATGAGAAGTTTGGCCCTGCAGTCATGCACATCCGGAAGCAGCAGGTAATAGGGATTGGACTGGATGGAGTCGGTGCTTTCCAGAATGAGAGGCTCTGTTGGCTGCAGGTGGCTACCAAAAGCAAGGTGTACCTCTTTGACATCCTGTTGCTTGGAGCTCGAGCGTTTAAAAATGGTTTATCCGCTATTTTGAAGAGCAAGAACATCCTGAAAGTCATGCACGACTGCCGGAGGATCTCTGGATGTCTGATGGCGCAGTTTGGTGTGAACCTGGTGAATGTGTTTGACACACAGGTTGCAGATGTGATGCATTTCTATAAAGAGACAGGGGGCTTCCTTCCCACACGGGTGAGCACGCTCCAAGAGGTCATCAGCGTGCACCTAAAAATGCCGTTATCCCATCTTTCCTCTCTGAGCATCAAAGACCAGCTCTGTAGTGAAGAAAAAGAGGTCTGGTATGTCCGTCCTTGCCCTGCTCCGCTCCTAAAAGTCATGGCTTTATCTGTGATCCACCTGCAGCCTCTTCGTCTTACACTGTTGGATGCTCTCATGTCCGATTACACCAGTCTGGTGGACTCCTATCTCAAGACCGGCCAGGAAAATCCTGTACGAACAGAGGACATCGGCAAGACGGGTCTGGAGCTCCCTCATGAGCTGCGTGAGATTGAGGTTATTAGACGTGAGAGACAGAAATGGGCTTTGGATCATTATAACACCACAGAGGATGGATTGCTGGACCGATATGACGTCAAGCTGACTTCGGAGCCAGATTCAGAGATTCGAGAGCAGCCTGAGAAAAACTGTCCCTGTCCTGCTGTAAAGTCGACACTAGGAGGAGAAAGCGTGCCAGATAAAACGAGCAGTACTATGCCAAGTTTAGGGAGGGGACTTATACTTCATGCCCCAGTAGTACCCTTCAGAGAAAGTACACTACTGCAGAAAAGCACTGCGGAGACGCGACCTGTCACCATCATGGGGGGTGTATCTCAAAATGGGGCCTGTTCAGTGCCAGTCATAGGGAGAGGACTCTTTAACAGATCACTGTAGCCCACAAGCACATAGAAAAAAAACTCTATAATGAACATTTGTGTGTAAATCTCAGTCACTTCACTCAGAGGTATACGGGATGTTTTTCAATCTTTTATGGCAGTGTGGCGTACATTTGATGACATCTCTTGTCATGTCTAGAAGTGGTTACAAGTTATTTTAGTAATCTGTTTATATGCAAAAATATGATTTATGGGGTGATATACATGTGCAGATTGCACCACTCTAAACTGGAGACCCTCAGTTTCCATTATTTATTAGTTATGTTGGCATAAAAAAAACTTTAGAAGTCATAGAGAAGTTGCTTGTATGACTGTTTATTTTTTCAAAAACTAGGCATGTTACTTTTGACTATAATTAAAAAAAAAATTTTTTTGAGCTCATGAAGATTTAAGTTGTCATTTAAATTTCAAGTTTTATTTTTGTCTGGACTGCAGTACTGCTGCTGTGTTGATAGGGGGCAGTGTTGCTTATGGAATAAAAAAATGAAAGCTGAATATGTTGAGTTTAATCTGTTTAGTTAACGAGTGGCTGATTAATAATTAGTGTTAAATGTTCCTGGAGCTCTCAAAATGTATTAATAATGCAGCAGGAAAGTTGTAATGTCCCCTTTTTCATTACTGTACCTCATTACAATAAATGTTCAAAGTCGTATTTAATCATGTGCTGTTCAGTCAGCACGGACAGGCCCAGCGGTCTGCAACTGTTCAACCTTACACTGACTGATGTTTTTCCTTTCACTAACACAGTGTGTGGCTAAAAAAGTCGTTCCATAATGACGTGATCCCTGAGGCGTGGCCCTGTTAGAGCAAACTGTCATTTCCCCCTGTTAGACAAGTGCATTTAAGAATTTAATGAAGAGGCACGGCAGCATTTTAATTAAAAAAGAACCTGAACTGAGGGCATCCATCCTTCCCAAATATCTTCACAGCCCATTGTTTAGCTGAGTGTTTAATCCATTTATGTTTATTCTTTTACCAAACTCTTGTTTAAATTGCAGTCAGAGATGATAGACCACCCACTCATTGTATCCCATCTCGCATCCATGATGCATTGGGCCAGTTCTGTGGTTTCTGTTGCAAACATGTTCTCTAGACAAACATGTATTTACACTCCCACTTGGGGGCAGCTTAGAATACTGTTCAATGTGCATGTTTTTGGACGGTGGGAGGAAACCAGAGCCCTGTAATGAAACCCACTCAAACATAGGGAGAACAAGCAGACTCGACACAGAACCACCCTCGCCATGTGGCTTGAACCCAGGACCTTTTTTCTGTGAGGTGAGAGTATTAATCATTATACCATTGTACCCGTCTACTCATACTACCGCACTGTCAAATTCTGGCATCTTGTTAATTTTCTGTATTAACAGTTCTGACAGGAGCACAGCTGCAAATCCCAGGTTTAGACACGTTGTTTCTATAGTAACGGCTCATTCCAGGGACTTGTGTGTCGATAATCCACATATACTAAGACTAATAATAATATATTTTTCCGACAAAAGACAAATATATAACTGTAGATATAGTGATGTCTTCTGTGAGGAAATGTATATTTAACATTTATGGAAGGAGTCTCCAGTGTTGTTGAATGTTACATAGAAGAGTCTTAAGGACAGATAGCTTTATGTTTCTCAAGGAAGCACAGTTACTATTTTCCAACAACAGCTGATCCCAAGGTGCATTATTTTACACACACTACAGCGACTCCTCCAATAATTACAATTTTGTTTTATTAAATAATGACATCTTAACTTTTTATTTATTTATTATGGTTTATAGTTCATTTTGAAGTAAACACCACCAGTGAACACCAATTAGTTCCCTTTATCACTTACTTTATAGCAGCTATAAACACTCGTTCCTTCCCCTGCCTCTCTTTTTCATCTTTCTCAAAGAGGTTGTCATGTTTCAGAAAAAAAAAGCATAAACACAAACTCAATTGCCCAGAATAAAACACGGCCTTCCTGTTTCAGAAAACTTAAGGATATAAAGTAGCTTTACAGGAGGCAGCCCAGTGGTGCAGTGGTTAGCACGTTTGCCTCACATCAAGAAGTCCTGGGTTCGATTCCCAGGCTCGGGGAGTTTCTGTGTGGAGTTTGCATGTTCTCTTGCATGTTCTTGCACATTCGTGGTTCCAAATTGCCCCTAGGTGTGAGTGTGAATGGTTGTGTGAGTGTTGGCCCTGCAATAGCCTGGTGAGCTGTTCAGGGTGTACCCCACCATCGCCCAGAGTTGGCTGAGATGGGCGCCAGCTTCCCTGCGACCCTAATTAGGATTAAACAGCTTAGAAAATGAATGAATGAGTAGCTTTACAGCTGACTGTTACAAAGCACTGACACTAGAGACTCCTTCCATAACTGTTAAATAAACATTACGATACCAACAATGCCAACAACATTTTTTAATGTTGCTTGTCCACCACGCAGGTCCTTGTAAACGAACTTGCGTAAAAACCTATTAGAAGGAGTGCATTAATATACACCAATAATGTGCTGCTGCATTACAACAACTCACCAAGAATTTAGCACACCTACAGTTATTCAACCGCTTAATCGTACTATGATTGCGGGGAGGCTGGAGCCTATTCCAGCCAACTCTGGACATTGATGGGGTACACCCTGAACAGCTCGCCCACCCATTGCACCCATTGCAATCTGGAACAGCCAATTAGCCTAATGTGCATATCTTTGTGTAAGGAAACCGGAGTACCTGGAGAAAACTCACACAAGCACAGGGAGAACATATAAACTCCGTGCAGAAACACCCTCGAACCCAGGACCTTCTTGCTGTGTGGCAGGACGTGCTTAACACTACGCCACCATGCCGCTATAGAATTTAACATCTTAGCTGTAATATATAGTATTAAAATATAAGTAAAAAAAAAAACCCATAGTAAAAAGTGTGTAGGAGTTTTAATAATATAAATGTCACTGAGTAACACTACGAGTTATAACGGCGTGTTCCATGTCAGACTTTGTTTCAGACCGACTGAGCTGTTTAAATGATTGAATTTTGTTTAGAAGAACAGTCATTCAGATTTTCTCATGCTCATGAGAGACAATTTGCATTTATTTCTTTTTATTTTACCTGCTCTCACATAGAGTACAGCCCTGTTTTCATTATCATCACAATCAACTGTAGTAAACGTATTTAACGATAATCTATAAGCTGAGAGTAACCAGCCAGTCAATGGTAGATTAACTGTCTCTCCTGTCTCCTCCCATTGCATAGAATTTCCTGTCCGCTGATGTCCTTCTCCTCACATATGATTTCATTAGAAAGTTAGAAGCATGAAATTACATATCATCCGTCTGGCTGTTCATGTTTACTCCTGCAAGAGCTGTTGTTTCTGAGCACAGCATAATGTGAAGACATTTCCAGGAATGTGTTATCATGCGATCACATACATTTCTTTGTGCAAATGTCTAAGATGTTAAACCGCTGACAAATTCCTCACAACGGAAGTAAAAACGATAACTTTGTCTTTGGCACTAATAAAGAGGTGGTGGTAATTTCAGCTTTCTGCCACTCATGGTTTTTTTTCTTTTTTTCCCTCATTCTATGTTATTTAGCTCTACTCCAGTCTGAATTGCGGAGAAAGACAAAATAAAGGCAACTGCAGCAATTCCGTTCCCATCAGCCCTGCGGCAAATTGGCCCTTTATCAAAGGCAGGCCTCATCTATCAGCACACAGACGGGTATTGAAATTGGTGTGCTGCCCACAAATCAGGCCAATGGATCGGCTCTTATCTGAAGCAAGGCCGTCATCACTCAGGTGCTGTGAAAGAGCAGGAGGAGGGACACAAGGCCTTTTTCCAATGGTGATTGATGCGACCTTCTTTTGACCTCTTTGAAGGCCAAAGCATGACACTTTGCTTAGTTATAAGGAGCATTCTGCTTTATGTCCTCACTCTGGCTCTAAGAGGATAAAAAAGACATTTATACATTTATATACTTTTGTATAATCTGAAAACACGTTGTAATGATTGTTTCCCTTCGACTACAAGTTGTACAAGTTCCTCAATGTTCCTCAAATTTGTTTAATATTTTTACAACACAGTCATTTGCCACTGATTGCAGGTTTTAAAGAAGTCTTTATTAAAGAACAACATCTCATCCATTTATCTGTTCGTTGTTGCATTTTCATGTCCAGGTGCTGTTATTACTTACGTTATAGCAGCTATGAATAGGCTTTACTTTACTGACATCTCATCATTTTTTCCTCACTCTTGAAAGTGAACAAGACAAAAAACACAAGTTGTCAGGGCACATAGAAAGCCCAAAAAATCCTGAAAACATTCTAATTTCCCCCAAAAGGTTACAGCTTTACTGGTACAAAATGCTGAGCCCTCCTCTTAATGAACATTAAATAAACGTGCTGTTAGAGAAAGCTTCACTGTACTATTAATAATGTGTTTGATGTTTTTTTTTGTTAAATGACAATGCATTTTATTCAAAATATATTAAACTGATGACACTATAACAAGAAGCACAGTACTATGCTGCACTACTGTCACATTGTCAGTTGCAATAAGCAAGAAAGAAAACAAAACAAACACAATAGACAGACAAATACTATAAACAAACAATAAATATAATAAAAAAAAAGCAAATATAAAATATTTCAGCTCTGACATCAATTACAATCAGATTGCCATCTTTATTTTTTAAAGTGATGTAAAATGCGATTATCATACGGCACAGTAACAACCAGCCTCTCTTCTGTGGGATCAGACCAGACATACTAGCCTTTGCTCCCCACACACTTTAATGAACCTTGGGCACCCATGACACTCTTCCATGACACTCAGTTCACTGGTTGTTTTTCATTGGAACATCTTTGGTAGGTACTTATGACTGCATACCATGAACACCTGACGAGAGCTGCCATTTTGGAGATGAATAGGCCCAGTCGTTTAGCCATCACAATGTGGTCCTTGTCAAAGTCACCCAGATCCTTATGCTTGCTCATTTTTCCTGCTTCCAACACATCAACTTGGAGAACTGGCTGTTCACTTTCTGCCTAACCCATTCCACTCCATGGCAGATGGCACTGTGATGAGATAATTAAAAATCGTGGCTCGAAGGCGAGGTGGATGTCTCAGTTTGATTTGTTTAATTCAGCGACAACGAGCCTGATGTGCATAATTCTTTCAATATGTACTACATGGGAACTGAAGCAATAAAAGCACACTAAAATGAGATGTTTATGGTTTACTTTTTTAATTATATATTATCTTTAAAAAAAAAAAAAATCCTGAAATAGCAGACGAATCAGATCATGCTGTTCCCATACTATGTTATTCACTTCACCTGTCACACTTCACTACATCAATGTTATTCACTTCACCTGTCAGGGGTCATGATGTTTTAATGTTATTGCCAATTGTTGTATACACTCCATATACTTAAGTATTGTTTTATTCATTCATTTTCTGAATCTCTTAATCCTAATTAGAGTCGCAGGGAGGCTGGTGCCTATCTCAGCCAACTCTGGGCGAGGGCAGAGTACACCCTGGACAGCTCACCAATTCTTATTTTTTTTAAAAATATAATTAATTCATAGTAATTTAATTCAGTAATTAGTGAATATACTACAAATAATGTTCCAGACACAGTTACAGACAGAAAGCTCATCACACCGAACTTAGGATCAAACCAGGCACCCTGGAGCTGTGAGATGGCAATTCTATTACCCCTAGCGCTAGTTAAAAGACTATATGTCCAAATTTTAAATAATTCAATTTTGAGACCCAATCAAACACAAAGCAGCTTCCTGCCAAAAGTCTACAATTCAGGTACCAAATGCTTAGTCATTAGCAAAAGAAATGCCTGTAACAATGGAGACAGATGAAAGTCCCAGAGCCAGTGTATCAGGTCTTCAGTTCTGAATGCTTTGTGATAATCTCATTATACAATATCAGCATTTCATAGCCCAGCATCCAACCTGGAGGAACATGTAAAATTGGCCTTTTTTTATTATTATGTACTGTATTAAATGTATGTACCTACGATTTTGGTAGTGAATACCTGTTAATTTCAGCTTTTGTTTAGTGCTGCTAAGAAAGGTTCAGGATAATAATAAAGAGGCATCTTTGATAGATACAGGAGCTAACTAACAACTCCAGTAAGCTACACTGTTGGTTAAGACACTTAAATCATTACCTTATACACTACTGATAACAGAAGTGTTTACTATGTTTACTTCAGAATAGCTCACTCATTCAGTTAATATAATTTTTCAAAATGTATTCCTCATAAACATTTAAAAGTTCTAAATCTGAGGAATGCAATAAAAAAAAGTATTTTTTCCAAGTAATTTGTAAATAAATTATTATGCAGTTTTCACCAATTGCTTACTGTATATACTCTTACTTGAGTTCTTGATTGCTACATATACTTGATCTACATGACTACACTCTTACTAATGTCATCACATTTTGTTTCCTTCCCATCACTGCCTACATTTAAAAGGTACTCGGGATGGAACTGGATATCACTTGTGAAGTAAAGTTGCAATTAATAGTAATTCACTCTCCGTACAGATCACAGTGGATCTGGAACACCTAGCAGGAATATACACAGTGAACTCCTCTCCGTCAAAGAGCTCCACACCCACACACTCTTTGTGTGTGTATGTCTTGCACCACAAGTTCAATATGTGCAAGGAATTCCTTTTAGTGCTATATCTAATTGAACAGGAGCAAGTGAGTTTTGATGTTCTAGAAACTTTATCACATGGTGGCATGGTCATATTATTGCATTATAAATGTATTTACAGCACACTATCCTTGTGATATTGAATCATGTGATCATAAAATGAGACGTTAAACCAGCTGCAGCTGTCACAATCAATTTCATCTATTTGTGGTGTTGTGCTCTTTCTGTTGATTACTTTTATTTTATTTTTAATCTCCTAGTAATAACAGCACATTAAAAATGTGATAACAGTTTCATGTTTTAGAGACTTTTCTTTCAGAGCATCCATCATTTCTGACTGCCAGAAATATTTTTCTCGTAATCCACAAAGACATGGGGAAAAGAGCCTAAACCAAGCTGAAATAATAACAACAATAATAAAAATCATTATTATCAAACATTTATTAATCCTACTAGAGTCTCAGGGAGGCTGGAGCCTACCACAGTCGTCCCTGGGCGAAGGCTGGGTACACCTTGCCACTCCACTGCTGGGTACACCTTGCCACTCCATTGCACACACACACACACACACACACACACACACACACACACACACACACACACACACACACACACACACACA
>JBCNYH010000026.1:13264918-13276158 GCA_039654325.1 Tandanus tandanus
TGTTTTTAGGAGATCTTGAAGGTTTCTACAGTTTTTGCAAAAAGATTTTATAAATTGCCTGAAAGCTGCTTTAATACTGTATTAAAACTGTATTTTATGTATATTTAGTTAATCAAGCACTTTTCTTTCTTTCTTTTCTTTTCTTTTTATTTTTTACTAATTTTAATGATTGCGACAAGTCTTTTATCCAGCCTAGAATGGATATGTTCATGTTTAATTAGCTGTAAAAAGTATAAATAAATGTATAATTTCCTGTTGCTTTCACAAAAAAAGCTGTATACTTGAAGGATTAATGTAAGGTATGGTTGATTAAAATCGGTTAATATGTTGATGAGATATTGGCTTTTATACATGAATGTCCAAATGTGTGACAAGACTTTTGTCAATGACTGTATAGTCAGGATCAGATGCTTGATGTCAGACCAAATTTCATCCGCATCTGAACAAGTTTGCGCAGTTGGCAATTTCAATTTACCATTTTAAATTGGGAAAGGGGGTGCTGTTTACTTAATTTTTATGGCTTGGCAGGGGTTTGTGCTCTCTGTGTGCTCTCGTTACATATTCTTCTTATTCCAATAGTGTAGTGGTAGAGGTAGGTTTGGTTAAACTTCTATTGTGCAGAATGGGGCCCATTCAGTATTTGAAATAGAGACTGTAATGGATAGTGGTGCCCAATGGTTAAGGCTCTGGGTTAGTGCTTAGAAGATTGGGGATTCAAGCCCGAATACCACTAAGCTGCCCTTAAGCATGGCCCTTAACTCTCAACTTCTAGTTGTATTAATGAGATAAAAATGTAAGTCACTCTGGATAAGTGCATCTGCCAAATGCGATAAATTATGCCACTTATGCTTAAACCAGAACAATGATATTCAACATTCAGAAAAAGCCACAGATGAAAGGCATGGCAGTGTTTTTTTTTTTGTGAGACTTGGTTGCTAAGGGGAAAAGGGAGTCACGGGTTCTCAAAAAAAATAGGATGTGGGCCTCATGATTTTTCCTCATATAACTTTATTTATTTTAAACAGGAATTTATTACATGGTTTATTTACTTTCACATGTGATTTTTACAGAGTCTGTTTCATTACACTGTGATTTCAGTGGATTGTGTAAAAATCACATATGAATGTGATTTTTACCCAATAAAACTGCTGGTTTGGTCTGGCAAGCTGTCCGTGGTGTACCTCGCCCATAGTCGGCTGAGATGGGCGCAGGCCTCCCCATGACTCTAATTAGGATTAAGCGCAAAATGAATGAAAAATACAGAAAATGAATGATTGAATGAAAACTGCTGTGTTGCTCAGTTGATGCTGATTGGCTGTAACAAAAACCAATATTTATTTATAACAAAACTGAAATCCATAAATCAGAGGCTCATGCACCACCTCTCAGACTCGTGCAAAATAGAAAACATACAATCTAACTCAGGTAGACAAACTTTCGTCGAGCAAAACAATACCAAACATGAACAGGAACACGGAACATGAACTCACTAAACGGATAGTTAAGTGAACAAGACAGGTGATACAAATTAATGTTATATTTCCTCAAGGGCTGACTTTGATGTTAACTACAGGGTAATCCCTCCTTTATTCAGCAGTAGAGAGGCAAAATGCAGAGACTTCTTAATGCTGGGGAGCTGCAGGAATTATTAATATGCAACCTGTAACTTCACTGTACATTCACTCAAGCTAAAACGTCACTTCCCACACTTTCTCTCTCTGCTCCAAACACAATGCTAGCATCGCTCTCTCTCACTTCATCAGACACTTACCATGCACATGCACAATGACTGGTTGTCCTATTCTCTATTACACACCAGCCTGAGACGTCTATCAATAGAAATATCTATCAGAAGCTCTGTTTTTAGGCAGTGCCTAAATCTTTATATTACTCCTTGATGCCTTGAGTTCAAATGTGCACGATCAGAATTTGACATGTAATGACATCAAATGTTTCTAAGGTCTTCATTTGATAATATATCATTCACAATGAATGTGATTTATTTTCTGTAAAGTTAATATCAAAATACGAACACACTGGTATATTCCTGCACTTGAGCAGCCATGACTGTGAATAATTAAAGCAACACTTCAGAGAGCTGTGCAGTGTTAAATAAACCTCAGAATGAATGAAGCTGCTGAAATTTAATTGACAAAAAATTAATTCACTGTTTATGGAAGATTAAAAATCTGTTCATCTCTGTGCAGATGTGAGAAACTGATGACAGGAAAGGGAAAAGCAATAGCTGCTAATTCTTCTCCAGGCTATAATGATGATTTTATTTGAGCATTGTAATTGGGTCACAAGCCTCAGTGAAGCTAGATTGGATTGTCTGGTCCATATTTGTGGTCGAGTTTAATGGTAAAACATTCAGTCTGCAAATCCACTCCAGTTGATTGTAGTGCCCTAAGTGATGAGACAGAATGATTGCTGAGTATTGGTTATTAAGGAAGTACTTACAACTCAGCGTTGGGGCTATTTATTTTTATATCAGACTCTTAAAAATCTTAAAAATCCATGAAGCTTAAGAAAGGCTGTGATTCATCACATTCACATCAGTGTTGCAGAAAAGTCACAAGGCAGGAAGGTGGGATGCAAATGCAGAAGCGATTATATTTACTAAAAGTATAAGCAAACATGTCTAAGGTACAGTTTACATTGCTCTTATCCAGATCGACTTATATTTATCATTTTCATATAACTCATCAATTAAGGGTTGAGAGCCTTGTTCAAGAGCCCAACAGTGGCAGCTTGGTGGAACTCTGGCTTGAACCCCTGACCTTTGGATCAGTAACCCAGAGCCTTAGCCACTAAGTCACTACAGATAGGTGGAGTCCACACATTCACAGGAAAATCAGAATCTAAATCAATAAAGCTACTCTGGAAAATCAGGTTATACATGGTTTAGACCCAAGGACAGTTTTGGCTCAGTGGATATGGCTCTGGATTATTGATCAGAAGGTTGGGGGTTCAGTTTGAGTACCACCAAGCTGCCTCTGTCGGGCCCTTGAGCATAGCCCTTAACCCTCAACTGATCAGTTGTATAACTATGATATAAATGTTAGTCGCTCTATATAAGGGGGTCTGCCAAATCCCATGAATGTAAATATATACCCAACAAGATCCTAACCGCATCGTCATAAAAGGTAGGTAACTGTTCTCACACAATACTGTGCAACAAGAACCCAAAGACAGAATTCTTATAAACACTGACTGATTAGCGCAGTGATGAGGCTCAGCTGTGCTGCACTCCATGACACCTATGCATTTTCACTATGCATCCTGGGAACTGTAGTCCAGAGGCATGGACCAAAAAATATCCAGCAGTAAATAACAATGTAAGAGATTGCACAGTGAGTGGGTGGGTGTGACACCTAACCACATTAGCCATGATATTTTTTGACATTTCTAACCTCATAAAATTACTGATTAACTATATTTATAATAATCAGCGATGGGTGTAAACCTTTACTTATGGTTCATTGTTCAGAAACATTGGATTAATAATAAATGCACTAAATAAATGGTAATGGCAACAAAAATTGCAATGGCTTTCAGTTTTGACATCTCATTTCATTTTCCGAACCACTTTATCCTTTATTAGGGTCATCGGGAGGCTGGAGCCCATCCCAGCCAGGCAAAAGCAGGCTTCAGGCAAAAGCAGGGTACACCCTGAACAGCTCGCAAAACCATCACAGGGCCAACACAGACACACAAGCACTTACACTCAAATTCATACCTGGGGCAATTGAGAATGTCCAATTAGCTTAATGTGCATGGCTTTGGAGCATGAGGGGTAACTGGAGTACCCAGAGGAAACCCACAGAAGCATGGTTAGAACAAAAACTTCACACAGAAATGCCCTCACCAGTCATGGGGCACAAACCAAGGACATTCTTTCTGTGAGCCAGAAATATTAACCACTACACAACCATTTGGACATAAAAGTGATAAATGAGCTCACAATCCATTTTTAGGCTATGACCTTACGTGTTTCCAGCAGCACTGCCTTAAAAAGTAAGGCGATGATGTAAGTTTTATATGTTGTTAGAGTATATTAAACATCATAAGATGTCCAGTTCCTGAAATCAATTATGTTATATAATATCAGCAGTAAATAGATCCATCCCCAGCCTCTGTTTTTGAAATTCTCTTGAAGGTATTAAAAAAAACTACAGCTCGCCCTGTTACTAAAAAGTAAGTGTTAACTCTTCTGTCTTAAACTTTCTTGTTGTGGAAAATTTAAAGCTTCAGGGGATAGAAGGCTCTACTATAACACAACATTACTCAATTATGGTTTAAATCACAGACGTCGTTCTTTCCACACAACATCTCTTATATGTTTTTGTCTTCCTCATTAATCAAGTGCAAGTTTTCTCATATCGTCAGCAAGTGGCATATATTTAAAGTAAAACCAAATGGTGTCAGCAGAGTGGTACAACTGTGGTGCAGTGTGGGTAAAAAAAGATACTGCGAATTTTATACTTACATTTTAGGAATGTAGTAATAGGTATGCATGTCACTGATGATGTAATCTGATTTAAAATAGATAAAATATAATTAAGATAAAATATAAATAAAGCATATATTTATTATCTTAAAACAATGGTCTATAGGCATATTGCATGTACAAGGAAATTACCCTTTTAAATTATGTGTTCCAGGAACTGTATACAACATTTAATACTTTGCACAGGAACAAGAAATAAAAATTGCATTGAATAAAGTTTTAGAAGGTCACTTAGGATAAACAAAGCAAGCCTGAGCTTCAGGGGTTTTTATGAGTAAACAGGTTTGGTAATGGGCTCTTAATCGGACGGGGCAATCTGGAGCGATGGCCTCAAGCCGTGCAGCTCCAGCAGTGAGCCGGAGGTGGATGTGTGGCAGTTATTATTAGCACTATCATTGATCAGAAAGGGCGAGTGGCGCAGTGAAGTGGGATGATGGATTTCATGGCTCCAGCCCAGTCACGGCAGCTGTCAGGACGTAAGCAGAGTGAGAAGAGGAGGAAGAGGAAGGAGAAAGATGACGAGGACAGAGCAGGTATGAAAACACTTTTTTTAAAGGAACAATTTAGAATTTTCCTTCAACTTTCTGGCTTTTCTACTTTACTCTTAATAGGTGTTCTCCAGGCTTTGTTTCATTTTCCACAAGAAGCTCAGTAAGGCTTTTGAAGTGCTTTCAGATGGCTCAAGTCAACCCTAAAAATCCTTTTCCTGATGCCTCTCAATCTTGTGGGAAAATGTAGAAAGATTAAATTGACACACTCTGTCTCTCAAGTTACTGTTAAGTGTTCTTCCATAATCACTGTGTCATCCCTTGCCACCTTTAAAGCCACCCTACATTTTATAAAATGTCTTGTGACAAGTGTGTAACAACACATTTTATGAAATGTCACCCTACAAATTATTTCAGAGAGAAAAAAACTGTATTCAAAAATTCGAGTTAGCATGAGCACATGACCACGCCTTGTCACTGAATCATTAGAACATCAAGCCAATCAGGTTTCTGGATTTCATGATGAGACCAAATGCATTTTTTGTATACAGCCACCACATCAACAGATTAGAATATATAATAAAATACAGTATGTAGAACAACCTGTGAATGGTGCAATGGCCAATATTTTTGTTGATTTCAGTCATGCGCATAGAACCAAGCAGGCATAAATGCCTGTGAAGTTTGAAAGCTTTACTGAAGAACAAAATAAACTAATCAAAAACCATAGGCAAGGTCAGGGTCACAGATAACATGGAGAATGTCAGGCGATCAGCAAACAAACTACAATGGGCAAAGGCAAAATCTAGGAACACAGTAAAAGAGGCTTGGGAGAGGCAGACTAAGGTGCCTGGGTTGCTTGGCAAAGTATTTATAAAATATTAAAGTAAAAACAAATTTGTATGATCATTAATTCAGGACACAGGGGAGAGAATGTACAAGATAACTGATCACCATGCCAGCTTTAAATGAATGACTTTCTTGGGTTTTCACTGATAAATCAAATGAGCATACACTGAAACACACAAATTAAATTTACGAAGTTGAGATCATTCCCAGCAACTGCTTTTCATGTAATTTATCAATTTAATTAATTCCATTTTAATTACATGAAATCATCTTAATTAGTAATATTCTCTTGACTGGGATAACCCATTTTCTGTTTACCTGTTCTACCATGTAAATAAAGACATTTTATTTTTGCTTCTTTATCTATTTTCGAGCTGGCGATGTGTGCAGAGCACTCTTTCATCCTTGTCAGATCCCATGTTGTCTTCCAATTACTTTTCTCATACCATCTACTTCCTGCTCAGGGACATTGCTTATTTCCAGCTGTTATCAGGGTTAGTAGTGACAGATAGCAAGACAAAATTGGATTTAACAACAGTTCTTGGTCTCAGGAGAACGCTATTTAGTACAGAAGCAATTTGGGACGTAGCCGACAGCCTGCAATTTCTGCTAATTCCTGACTATTCGTTTTGAGCATGTACTCCTGCCAGATGCCCTTCTATACAGACGGAAATGGTAACGGAGTGCCTGTAAAACTTTTATGACCTGAAACTCCCCATCCGCATCAGGCTCAGTAGAGCGAGCAGAGTTTCATTTATATTAAACCACCTCAGCAGTTTGATGAGTTTCCAGCAATCGAGTTTAGGTCACTAAGCAGGAGAGACTCAGCCATGTGGGAACTGAGAGTTATCTTATAGGGCATGAATGCTGTGGCTCAAATTAAAATAACAGAAGTGAAGTTTTATTTCAATGTTTGTGCATATGCTTTACATAATCGCACCATTACCCAAAACCACTGCTGCATAGTCTTTTCTATCATAAATTTCTTACTATATATTTTCTTGTAAATGATTAGTTTTTTATTTATTTATTTTTTTATCTTGAATTCATCATCAGTTTATTAATGTCAGGTAAAGGTTGGAGGCAGATGCACATGCAGTTTACTGAGTTTTATTTACAGTACAGGCAAACATGATTTGTAGTCAGTAAACAGGCAGAATGTCAGGCAGTATACAAATCAACATCAGCCAGGGCAATATGCAAAATATTTGAACTAGAATAACAAGGAAGGTTTCAACCAGAATATCAATACAAGATTGATACAATACTATACAAGGTTTGCAAACCTCACACTGAGTGCTTAGTCAGAATTTATACAGTATATTCACAGTAAACAGTGTTGAATTAATAGAGACTTTTAAGAGTTAATTCACTTGTCTATAATGTGAAACTGGTGGGCATGTTCCTGTGAATATGACAATGATTTTGTTGCATTGGTTTTAGTGGGCATGGAATGGACAGAAGAGTTATTAGTGTTGCACCACACTTAAGACTTTATTTTGCATTGCTTGTACGTTTGTCCATCCATCCATTAAGTTTCTATACGCGTTACAATACAGGTCGGCTGTTATTCATCATGATGCTGACTGGCTGCTATGCACTGCGTTGATGATTGACTGCTAGTCATCGCAATGGTGATTGGCTGTTATGCATCACAATGCTGATTGGCTGTTATACATCGCAATGCTGATTGACTGTTATGCATCATGATAATGATTGACTATTAGTCATCACAATGATGATTGGCTGTTATGCATCACAATGCTGATTGGCTGTTATGCATCACAATGATGTTTGGCTGTTATGCATCACAATGCTGATTGGCTGTTATATAACGCAATGCTGGTTGGCTGTTATGCATCATGATGCTGACTGGCTGTTATGCATAGCGATGATGATTGACTATTAGTCATCGCAATGATTATTGGATGTTATGCACCACAAAGCTGATTGGCTATTATGCATCACAATGCTGATTGGCTGTTATACATCGCAATGATGATTGGCTGTTATGCATCGCAATGATGATGGGCTGTCATGCATCATGCTGCTGATTGGCTATTTGCTCTTTGGCAAGAGCCTGATGCATGCTGACTTCCAGGAATATATACTAAGACAGTATTTGTTTTTGAAAAATTTTAAGTTTCATTTTTAAGTTAACATTTACATTTTGTCAAAGTACATAAAACCAGGCACAACATATCCCAGGCCATCATTCACTCTCATACAGGAGTGATTAAGCTAAATAGTGACACTACTGTGCATCATTTATATCAAATGCACTTCATATAAATCTCTTCATATTATTATACAGCACCTCAGCATTTTGTATATTTTCGTTTTTTTTGCACAATTTATATGGCGCTTAAATTATGCCTTAGTATTTTTTTTATCCCCCTTTTTCTTTGTGTTATTCTTCTTTAATTCAGTAATTCTTATGCTTTTTATAATTGCTTCCTTTGTATTTGTTTCATTTTTAGTCCCTTATTCTTGTCATGGCACATTGAAGCATGCAAGTAGAAAAATGAATGTGAGAATGTAAGTAGGGAGACTGCTAATTAAACAGGAGAGAGAGAGAGAGAGAGAGAGAGAGAGAGAGAGAGAGATGTGTACAATATTTCAAACACACAAATATAGATGTTCAGACAGACAGATTTTCAGGCATGTACACCTTTAAAAATGTGCTCATTTTATTTATATGCCCATCTAATCCAAGTTTTCTTTCTCCCAGGAGCCTCCTCATCAGAAGAAGGGATGAATTTGAACATTAATTAAATGAAACTGAACCTGATGAATCATACGACACAATAAGGCATGTGTTAAAACGCTCAGTTAGGAATAACCTCACTTAGCCTCCTGTTTGTGATGATCAGGGTGTGTAGAGGCGCAGGTGAATGTGGTGTCAGATTAAACAAGTGATATGAAGCGTTTTGGGTCTGATGTCAGGTCAGACTCATCAGAACACTCTCAGTTTAACACAGAAAGACAACATCAGAGCTTATGTGCTCATCATCATCATCGTGAACATTTCAATGTAAAAGTAAATAAGATATAATTGAAAAAAAAGGATTATTTAATTAGTTAATCCTAAGTGAAGTCATTTGTTTGGAGTATGCTTGTTTATTCATTGATAACTAAATAATCAGTAAGAGTACTTGTAAGGTAAGGTACTTGTAAAGTTTCGGGCTTTTTACACCTGAGTCTACTGACTCATCAGTCAATGGCTTTCCGTTAGCGTAAAGCGATTAGGAGTTCAACTCCTCCTGGATGGGATGTTATTGCAGGTTACCCACTAGTGGACAGAGGCACACTTGTGGTTAAGACCTTGCCCAGGGATCTTAACATCTTCGAACCCACAACCTCTCGATCATAAACCCAGCACCCGTACCACTACATCACCTGCCCCATAAGAGTACTTGTAAGATCTTCTCCAAATGCATCATCAACAATCTTCAATTTGAATGAACACAACAGAAGTCCAACTGACTAAGATGTTGGCATAAGTAACTTTAATATACTTCACTGGAAAACTGTGATCTGGCTCATTTGCTATAGATCCGCCATTATCCACTCTGTAAATTCAGTATAATGCCTAAATCAATGGCAAACAAAAACTCAGTTTGCCATGATCACTGGTGCCGAAATCCTAAAAGATCAACAGAATGTTACTCCAAAACATACAAAGAAATCTATAGCCAATAAAGCACTAAACTCATCTTTAAAAGGATTAAGCAAGTCAGGAGGAAAAACAGACAGCCGTTCATAAACATCCTGTGACCCGAAAAACCATGGAAAGCTTGCACGAATCAAAAAGGGTTGGACTGCATAGATGATCCTCTGGATGGCAAAATGGTTGAGGCTCAAAGGCCTGCCTCAATTCACAAGTCTGATTTGACGAAGTGCGCATGACCATTGTCATGCTTTAAAAATGGAATCAGAGAAATAAATTATAAATATACCTTTTCATTGTGCTTTTTGTGCTTATGTTCCTTTGTAGTACATATCAAAACAATTATGTACCTCTGGATGCATTATTGATAAATAGGCCTTCCTTATTCCCTGGCTTTTTAAAAGATACTCCCTAAAAACACCATTTTCACTGCATGGCATTAGTAGCATCAATTTGTACTTTCAATTATCAGAGCAACAAATAAACCCTATGAAGTTTAACTTTCTTAATTTACCTGAAGTCCCAGTGTACCTAAATTCTCTTTGTGCATTTTCAGCTTAACCCGGGTAATCTGTGCTTATCGACACAACTGCATGCAGAATGCGATCTCAGTCTCAGGAAGGCTTGAATGATGGCATTTTCTCTGTGAATTTGATTACCCAGGCACGAGTTTATTACCGTCTGTAAAACATTTAGCAGCTTAATGTGCAATAGACTCACTCCTTTATGTTCTGCAGCAGTTCTCCTCTCATTATAAACATGCAAGCCGTGCAGTTCAGCGCACGCACTGAGTTCCCTGTGGTTCCTTCAGCTCACAGAGGTTAAGCGCTTTCATATTTCACGCTGACAGCAGCTGGGGCCAGTGGGTAAACACCTCACGTCCACTCTCCTTTCAACGTCAAATCCAAACTTTTAATGAATTTGGTAAATGGGTAGAGAGAGAGAGAGAGAGAGAGAGAGAGAGAGAGAGAGAGAGAGAGAGAGAGAGAGAGAGAAATCAAATGGTAGGGAATAAATAAATTCATTTAAAAACACACAGTGTGCCATACAGTACAGTTTTCTTTAAAATACTGCATGTGCACTATACAATTTACACATATTTTTATCTCTTAGGCAGGTTAAGCTTACTTAAAGTAACAAATGCTAATTAAATAAAATGTTCTTTAGAGCAATAGCTTGGGAACCAATTAACTATCCTAAATGGCCTCATTTACACAGGTATTGATCAGCCAAGCGATGTTTAGTACAGTAGTGTCAAATCTTTATGGGGAAAAGTAGCTAATGCATGCACAAAATGTTGCTAGATGTCAACTAATGATATCACAGATTAATAATTAATCAAATATGTTTAATGTAGAAGGAAGAGTTTCTAAAGACACTTAGAAGGGGTTGTTAGAATAGAAAATAATACATTTGTGTCTGTACAAAATTCTAGCATTTCTATCAACAGCAGACTAAATTAAGAAGTAGTACTCAGGAGTGGGAAATAGACATGAGAAAGTGGATATGGAAAGATGGTAAGCTTTACACACTGGTGTAAAAAGTGTGTAAAAAAAATGGTGTTGGAAAAACAGATCGTAACCACTTCCCTCCTAAGTGTTCTTCCACCATTCATCCAGTTTCTGCCTATTAATCAATAATATTATTAATAATAATAATAATAATAATAATAATAATAATAATAATAGTAATAATAATAATAATAATAATAATAATAATAATA
>JBCNYH010000026.1:13276258-13296940 GCA_039654325.1 Tandanus tandanus
GAGAGAGAGAGAGAGAGAGAGAGAGAGAGGGGGGGGGAGAGAGAGAGAGAGAGAGAGAGAGAGAGAGAGAGAGAGAGTGTGAAAGATGCTGACACTATACACTAGAGTTTAAGGACCCTTCTTAGTGTTCCACTAACAGGCCTCTTCACTTGAGATGTGATAAAACATCAAAATGCTCAAACCTTTCCTCACTATTCCTCCACTCTCGCGCTCTCATTCCTCTGCCTCTCTCACATTTCTCTCTACACCTCTTGTAACCTGGCATATTCTGGGTAATAAGCCACATGCAAGGAAAAAAGGCCCAGTGGAACCACGGTACACACACACACACACACAGAATGAAAGGTAGAAATTGCAAGAGGGAGACAGAAGTGAGAGAACAAAAGGACAAAGGTGAGCCACTAACAACAGCCTGAGCATTTAATGTATACACACACATTTCAATTACCCTACTGTGGCCACTTGAATCTTACTGTAAACACTTACCCAGAACTATTATTTTAAATAAACGCTTCTGCCGACCATTACTGCTGTACTTTTTGTTTTATTGTCAGTCACGCATCATGCTCATTTTAAAAGAGTTCCTGCAGAATGTACACCAACTAGTGATCGATACTGTGCCTGAGCATGCTTGACCCCAGAGTCTATTTTTTTTTTTCACTAGCGTGTTCACTGTATTCTGTACTCAGACATATTTCAGCTGTCTCGCTTGGAAGGGTTGGGCTCTGGAACAGTCCAGTTGGATTCAAACAAGTCCGGTCCTCACTGTTGTTAATGAAATCGGTAGCTGGAGAGTAAAGCCCTCAACATTAGCTATTAGTAGGAAATGTACTCTGTGACTGAACTTATTCATGCTTTTTTCTTTAAAGTTTTTTTCCAGGCCCAGGCCCAGGCCCCACCCCTCCACCAAGTTTGATGAAAATCAGAATAGTAGTTTTTGCGTAATCCTGCTAACAGAAAATATCCATTGTCAAATGCTTGTTAAAAAGCCTTTACTAAATCCCCGGATCCGGATTGTGATCATAATCTGGATCTGTTCAAAAACGTAACGGGTTCTTGCCAGGCCCGTACCACACCCCTCCACCAAGTTTGGTGAAAATCGGCTCAGTACCGGGAGTCCATGGGAGCTAATTGGCCGAGCTCTCACGGGAGGGAGGGATGGCATACACTCACTTCCCTGTCACTCACAGCAATCACCAGCCAATCATGAACGTCTGTGAGCTCATTCGTATGAGGGGGCGGATAGTGCTTTCCCTCCGAGTGTGTTAGGCCACCTCCAAATACACATGCGCAGCAGTTCGAAAATGCTTACGCCCCTCCCTGGTTGGTAGTGGTTGTGTGATAGGAAAGGCAATACTTGATGGGTGGGAATTGGATACGACTAAATTAGGGAGAAAAATGGGGGGGAATCCCCCCCCAAAAAAAAACAAAAAAGAATCGGCTCAGTAGTTTTTGCGTAATCCTGCTAACAAACAAACAAAAAAAACAAACAATCATACAGACACTGGTGAATACATAACCTCCCTGCCGAGTGGAGGCGGTACTAAGCCACAATGTCCACAGTCATGTTTTTCATGTTATGCTGTAGCACTAGCTGTTGCATCATGATGATGTAGCGATCTCAAGCCTGGAACAATGTGATCACATGCAAGCAGTAGATTGGGGAGGGGGAATCACTCATACTCAGGAGCAGTACAAGGCAGCATGTGTGAGAACACACTCTTAGACTCAGACATAAAATGGAGAGTTCAAGACATTTCGGGATATAGTTCATTCTTTTAATGCCATTCTAAGCAATCGCTTTTCCAAAATGTCCCAGTCTTACACATAAAAAACGTTTTAAAAAAAAAAACCGTCTGAATTTTTCCCACAGGTGCTCAACTGCACTAAAATTGCAAGATCAAGGTTAGCAAAACCTCTCCATTAATGTAAGCTTTTATCCACCTGCCAGTTCAGTAAAAAATAATGTTTCAATGTAAACACATTTAATCTGTATCAGTACACTCACGGCTTTCTTTAAATTCTCACACACTAAAAGAAGCTAATTAAAAAATCAGCCTTTTGATATTTACTCAGTGGAAGGTGCTAATATTGATTTCTTGCATGAATGTGATGGTGAGAGCTTATTCAGAATGGATCTTCGCTCTCCTCTCACACCGCTGCATCTCTAAAAGCTTTTAAAGCTACAGTTAGTTGCAGCTCAGTGATTTTCACAACGACACTACTAGAAGCATAGCTTTCACACCGCGCAATGTCCGCAGTCTGAAATCTTACACTCATGGCTGTTAAGACAGCTATCATGGGTTTGGTTTGAAGCATTCTCTTCATATAAAATCCCAACTAAAGCAAACAGCAGCAACATTAACCAGGTTTTATACTGTTTTTATAAAAAGCTAGCTATCAGGCTGGCTTGCTAAGTAATATCACATAGACAATATAATATAACTTAGAAGTATTTCACGAATATGCATTGTAACACTAGTTGTGTTATTTCTCAAAACAATTCTGGTGTATCGGTGGTTTCGCCATTACAGTTCTTCTCTGAAACACATTTTCCAACATGCACGACCAACGTATTTGCAGGAAGTCCAGCATGATACCGATAAAAATCAATCAGCCAGCAGGCAAGGTGCTGTGCTTTCACTGACTTTGCAGATGGTGCTTGGTGATGGTGCTTCTGTGCTGAGAGATGCAGGAAGTGCATGCGGGAGAGGAGCACTAAGTGACATGTGCATCCACACTCAATTGCAGAAAAAAAAAATCCTAGCAGTATTGTTTTAGATAAAACGCCTAACTGTAAATAAACCAATTAAGTATAAAGAAAATGAAAGAAGTTGATTCATTTTTATAACAGTAGCTCAGACCTTTTAATACAACTGTATGGGGAACAAGTAGCAAAATCTAAGACTACTCAGGGCAGCACAGTGGTGTAGTGGTTAGCAGGTCTACCTCACAGCAAGAAGGTCCTGGGTTTGAGTCCCAGGCTGGGTGAGGGCGTTTCTGTATGGAGTTTGCATGTTCTCCCTGTGCTTGTGTGGGTTTCCTCCAGGTACTCCTCCAAAGACATGCTAACTGGCATTAGGCTAACTAGCTGTTCCAAATTGCCCCCAAGTATGAGTGTTAATGTTTGTATGTGTGTTGGCCCTGCAATGGCCTGGTGAGCTGTTCAGGGTATACCCTGACTTCACCCAGAGTCAGCCAAGATCAGCTCCAGCTTCCTCACAACCCTATTAGGATTCATCAGTTTGGCAAATAAATGAATGAATGAATAAGGCTAATTATAAAGAGATTCAAAAAAAAAATGGCATATGCTTGCTTGCTTGCTTACGCCCCTCCTTGGTTGGTTGTGGTCACATGTTAGGGAGGGCATACTAGGGGGTAGAGGAGTGGGGCATTATGTATGATTTCTTAAATACAGACAAAGATATAAAAATCCTGAATTCAGTAATCAGTTTACTCTGGTTAGGGCTGCAGTGGATCCAGAGACAAGATGAGAGAATACACCCCACATGGGGCATGAAACCAGTGCATGTGCTTCTGACTGCAGCTACGTGCATGGAGCTCATTAGTTTCCTGGGGATTTTATTTATTTATTTTTATCTATCCTGTACGACCCTCTTGCATCTCCCTCAGTTTGAACACACCGCAGCTGACTGAGCTAACATTAGAAAGACAGAGCCGAGGGTGCGCGTGTCTGGGTGCGTGCCTGCTCGTGTGCGCGCGTGCCGGAGCGTAGGCTCCTCGTGTGCGCGCAGACGCGCTTTCTGATTCAAAGAGCGCTTTAAAGAAGTTTAACCAGGGGACACTCACGTCACGGAATTTGCTCCAGTACTTGTCCTTGTCGCTGATCCACTTGTCCGTGTTCCCGTTGTTGTTATTACTGTTGTGGTGATTGTTGTTGTTGTCGTTGTTGTTGTTGTTGATGGTGCCGACCGCCGCCTCCGCGCGCAGCAGGAAAGCGGCGATAGGTAACAGCAGCACGCACAGCATCGCCTGCAGGTGTGAACAGAGGACACGGGTGTCTCAGAGCACAAGGGCAGAGTGGACACACATACCAATGAAGAGGACATGTCAAATAAAAATTAAAAAATTTTAAATCAAAAAAATTAAAAAGATAAATAAAAAATACCCAGGAAACACAGCAAATCCATAGTTTGCTGAAATTAATGAAGCATTTTACTAAGTGCAATTAACGCAAGCACTGGATAATCAAGCTACAGTGTGGAATTAACACTGGATTAAAACTGGATTAAAGGAGCACGACTGGTTAATTAACACTACAAGTCTGCCTGTGTAAAGACAATATCTTATGAACGCCACTATTAGTCTAGAAGGATTATAAAAGATCACAAGATGCCCCTGTGCTATGATTATATAATGATATGATAGTGATAATAACATGATTACTGTGGCTTAGGGGGGAACATGGTGTGTGCACACCAGAGCAGATGGATTCCCACGTAATGAACGACTTTCGAGCCAATAAACGTGTCCTTCACAGAACAATCAGGAGAACAGTTAGAATAATCCTTATAATAATAATAATAATCCTCTCCTCTAACCCTGCCTCTCAACAGCCCCTCATACTGATTTCTATTCGGGTTTACTTACCTTGGATGGCCCGCGCTCGCCTATCCGGTGTGGTTAGTCTACCAAGTTTTGGCAAACGGTGTGTGTGGGAAAAAAAGCCACGAAACCCGCTGGTGTGAATATCCAAAGGAGCGCAAGTGGGTAGTGGAAGCGTGCGTAACGAGCAAAGTGCGCAGCTACACTGAGCCCGACTGGGGAAGAAACGGAGGCGCGCGACTGAACGGTAGCCGTCTCCGCCCATCTGCTAACACTTCCGCTCTCTGACTCCTCCCACTGTAAGCCTCTTTCTCTGTGTCGGACTGCAGCAACGCATTTAAGTGCCTTGAAGTAAAATCTGGCATCAATCAGGCTTGGGGAGCAGGCTGGGGAAAGGTGAAAGTTGTCGTTCTCAGATTTGTCCCAAGATCTGTAACAATCATTTAAAGATACATGTAAAGAAAGCTGTCGTTTATAATATCTAACATACAGTCCCTGCATTCATTCATTCATTCATCCTTTCATTCATCCTGGGCAATTGCTTTGTCTTGGTCAGGGACTTGGTGGACACAAAACATATCCATGGACACTAGGCAAGGATGGGTCCATTTCAAGGCATCATGCCTACATATTTACAATTAGAAGCAATTTGGAGTTACTAGGGACATGTATTGAAGGGGCGACATGGTGGCGCAGTGCATAGCACGCCTGCCTCACAGCAAAAAGGTTCTGGGCTGGGTTCGAATCCTGGACTTGGGCGTTTGTGGAGTTTGCATGTATGCGGGAGTTTCCTCCAAGTACACTGGTTTCCTCCTACAGTCCAAAGATGTAAACATTAGGCTAATTAGCTGTTCTAAAACGACAATAGGTATGAGTGTGAATGGTTTTGTGTGTGTGTGTGTTGCCCTGCAACGCTCTGGCGAGCTGCTCAGGGTGTACCTCGCCTTTGCCCTGTGTCAGCTGAGATAGCAATCAGCCTCCCTATTGACCCTAGGAGAATTAAATGGTTCAGCAAATGAGTGAGTGAATGAATGTTTGGAAGGTTGGAGGACACTGAAGAACTGAGAGGAAACTTACATGGACATACAAATGCCATACAGTAGTAGTCAGAGTACAGGATTGAACCCATCATTAATGGGCCATAAGGAAACATTTTCTGAACTGCTTTATCCAGTATTAGGGTAAAGGGGAGGCTGCCCATCCCAGCCGACTCAGGACTCGCTCTGGCGAGCCTGAACAGCACACCAGAGCGTTGCAGGGCCAACACATACAACCATTCTCACCTAGGGGCAATCTAGAATATCCATTTTGCCTAATGTGCATGTCTGTGGACTGTGGGAGGAAACCAGAGCACCCAGACTAGACCCATGCAAGAGCGAGGAGAAGATGCAAATCTTCACAAAAACGCTCTTGTCAGGCGCAGGTCTTGAACTGAGGACCAAACTGCTGTTGGGCAGATAACCACTAAGCTACTGTGCTGCCCCATATTGTAATTGATAAGAACGAGTGCACACCTTAAACCAGGTTCTAAACCTAAACTCTGTAAGCTTTAATACCTCTACAGATCATTTCAGTGTATCTTGAAAAGCTACTCTCTAAATGGAACAACATGGTAGAGGTGCTTCAATCAGTATGAGGTCATTTTTTAATGGAAATTAATGAGGAAAAAACACTCAAGCACTCACAATGAAGCTGGATCATCGTGCTTATGTCTGCTATTTTCCTTTTAGGCAGCCTGTGAGGCATACTTCGTTTCACCACAGAGATGAGGGAACTTCTTGGCTTGTCAGTGATTTAAATGCATTTGCAATTTACTTTGAAGGAAGCTGAGGAAAATAAGGGGGCTTAAAAGTGCTCTGTTAACAGGTTTTATAAGATTTCCAATTTATTTATTCTGTCCCTTCAGTCAATTCCAACTCCTAGCAATTCTTATTATCATGGAGTTTTCTTGGCAAGGTTTTTGTTGACAGTGTAAGTCATAAAGTCTTTCCTTAACCTTCCTGTTCACCCAGGTTTAGAACTGGTTGCCACAGATGGACAAAACAATGTGCAATCACATTTACAACTGTGGTAATTTGGAATAGCTAATTAGCCAAATGGGCATGTCTTTGGAGTGTGGGATGAAATTGGAACACCAAGAGAAAACCCATACAAGCACAGAGAGAGCATGCAAACCCTTTATGCCACCATGCCCCCAAGATTTTCAGTACTCACTCGCTCGTTTGCCAAGTCGCTTAATCCTACTATGGTCACAGAGAGTTCGAAGCCTATCTCAGCTGACAGTGGGTGAAGGCAGAGTACAGCCTGAACAGATCACCATACCACTTCATTGTCAACACACACACAACCATTCACACTTACATCCACACCTGGGGCAATTTGGAACAGCCAATTAACCTAATGTGCATGCCTTTGGACTGTGGGAGGAAACCGGAGTACCTGGAGGAATCATATGCAAGCACGAGGAGGACATGCAGATATCACTCAGAAGGACTTGAACCCAGGACCTTCTTCCTGTATGGCGAACATGCTAAGCACTACATAACTGTGCTGCCCAGATTTTCAGTAGTCAATTGAAATTATATGTTATGGCAGGTGATGGTACTGTGCTGCATTGACTCTAAAGAACCATGATCCCTGATACTGATCATGATCTTGTTTATGTTGGAGCAAATGGAATTTGTACAAAGGTGGAGTCCATCATATCTTTTTTTATTTTTTATTTTTATTAGGAAAACAAAACAAAAAGAGAGCAGGTAAGCAAATGACTGAGAAAAAGTGAAAGAAAATGATGCATCTAAATGATATACACATATACAATCCATAGGATGGCAGGAAAGGAAAGGAAAATAATAATAATAATAATAATTACAATGACAATAATAATAATAATAACAATTACAATGACAATAATAATAATAATAACTATAATAATAATAGTAGTAGTAGTAGTAGTAGTAGTAATAATAATAATAATAATAATAATAATAATAATAATAATAATAGCGGTAGTATCAGTAGTAGTGATAATAATAACAATAATAATAACAATAATAATAATAACAATAATAATAATAAGCAACACTTAGACATGCGGAGTCCACTTGCAAAACCTGCTAAGTCAAGTTTTGTAAAAAACAAAACAAAACAAAAAAAAAGAGCCATTTCCCTTAGCCTCTTTTTCAGGTACCTGCGCATGTCCCACTGATAGCTCCACTTTCAAAACCTGCTAACTCGTGTTATAAATTGTAGCATAAGAAACAAAACTCTGTCAAAAAACATCTATGCCTATAAAAAAAATCAGATTAAAAAAACAAAAAATGATGAACTTGACTTAGCAGGTTTTGCACGTGGACTCCTCAAATAATGACAAATGAAACTGTACCCTGATAAAAATCTATTTGCTGACTTTTGGTACCCTTTTAAATCAGTTACTGAAATAAGCTGAAATAATAGGTTGATAAGCATCACAGCCTCAGCAAACTCCAAACAGCCCACATATACTTTGCAATACACTCCAAAGTGTGGCCAGTCACCTAAATATTAACCTTCTCATCACATGATCCTCAGCACACCTGTCAGCACACTCACCTAAATAGCTGCTATATAAGGACTCTCAACACATAATCACATTGTGAAGTAATGTCATTGTGTCTTTATGCCAGTACATACAAAGCCTTTCTCAGCCTACCTGCTTGTGACTTTGATTGACTGTGTGATTTGTGATTTTTCCTTTTCTTTGATATCCAGTTCACCTGATTGGTTGCCTATCCTTCAAATACCGCTCCTACAATAAAAAAAAACCTGCATTGCTGCATATCATATCTGCTTCCATCTCTGCTTGAAGACATTTCATATAATTTTTTAATGATTATCTTGTGTAATGAATATTAGAAAATGTATAAGATTGTGCAGGGATGATGCCCAGAGTCATGAGGTGTAAATGCTATAATCCTCACTGGAAGAATTTTGTAGGATGAATTTTTATCATTATACATTGCTTTAATACCTAGTGTTAATTATTTACTGTTTTTGCTATTTTAGTAAACATGTATAAAAAATAGACATGTGATTGTCATTGGGCTTCATTTACTAACTGTTCTTACAAAGAAATGTCTTCTTAAATCTCATGAATTTTTTATGGGATTTGAGAAAGTTCATCATCGTTCATTTTCTGAAGCGCTTAATCCCAATTAGGGTCGCAGGGAGGCTGGGCGCCCATCTCAGCCGACTCTGGGCGAGAGCAGAGTACACCCTGGACAGTTCGCCAGGCCATCGCAGGGCAGAAACACGCTGACGGCAATGCAGCTACTCTTGACGAAAATCAGCAATGATTCTTTTACATGCCTCTCACTATAGACAGTGAGAGACATGGCCGGCTTTTGATAGCCCAGTTAGCCGCACTGGGGGGGATTTGAGAAAGTTTTTTTTGATAATCATTTTTATTATGTTACAAGGCATCATGCAAATAACTATTAATTCATGACATAATTATATTAATCAAAACTCATGGATTATTAAGTAATTGATAGCGCTATTCATAGGGCGATCGTAGACCAATTCTTTCAAGACTGGCACAGTGGCATATTTACAGCTAGTAGTTTCGGCTGATAAGAACCTTTCTCATGGAGCTGTGCATCAAGCTTCAAATTCAAATTTGAGATTTCAAATTTGCCTCATACGACAATAACAATAGCGTCAGCATTTTCCCGTCCTCTGATTAGTTGGTCAGAGCAAAACTGTAGTCTTCCTGCGCAAAAAAAGTAGGATGGATTTTGTCTATAAATAATCAGCATCTCTGGTGAGTATGATGTATTTTATTTAAATGTTTTGTTTCTGTCATGTTATTAGATAAATATTGATATTGAGCCATTACATTTATGCCTGTTACATTTGGCCGAGCATATATTACATTACATATATTGGCCGAGTATATTTCTGATGGTTTCAATAATTGTGACGTGATAGTGGTGGTATTAAGAGGTGGATTAAGTTTGTTAAGTCCCCACTGAAGGCCCAGGTATCAAATGCACAGCCCGCCACTGTGCCACAGGTGTTCTGTATTATTTGTTAATATTTTTTAACATCTATTAATAAATTAACATTTATTAACATCTTAAAATACAACACGAGGTAAGCTTGTTATATATACATTTATTGTAAATATACTTTACCGTGTAGCTGATCAGAAGGCAAATAGAAATGGATACTGCATTAAGTACTCTGCTCTGAGCGTAAAGCATCCTCCTGACCTCAGACTTTGTTGTCCAAAGTATGGAAGTATGAACTTGACAAACTTGGTATTGAGAAACAGCCATAGAGAAATTTAGGTTTGAAGATCAAACAGATGATAAGAGCTAAAAGATTAATGAGTGAAAAATCCTGAAAAGTTAATTCAATGATCATAGCAAAAATGTGATGTTCATATTTAGCAACTTTTAATTTTTTTCAATTAACCAACAAATGCCTTTCTTGCTCTTTTAAGTAGGTGGTTAGACAGAATGCTAAGCAAAACAACATTAGCTT
The DNA here is from genome assembly GCA_039654325.1 of Tandanus tandanus. Lineage (NCBI taxonomy): Eukaryota > Metazoa > Chordata > Actinopteri > Siluriformes > Plotosidae > Tandanus > Tandanus tandanus. The sequence goes on from JBCNYH010000026.1 coordinate 13,286,351, forward strand.
TAATTTGCTATTCTTACACATAGTTATAACAATAATGGCTGCAGGCGAAGGAGCTGTTGCCCAACAATTAGAAATCACACTGCTTTCAAATGCTAATTAACATACTTATTTTGCCACTAGGGCCCTTTTCCCCCAATAGGCATCACGGTTAATTGGTTTGTGTAGCTTCACAGATAAAACAAGTGGCTTCAGGGAGCAATTCATATTTTAGACCCAGAACAGGACACCACATTAATTAGATAAAGCAAGTGAGGTCATTTATTTTTATATGACACCAATAAACACATTCATATGCTGGAAAATGTAGAAGAAAATGTGGAAAGGAACCAGTTACGAGAGAGAGAGAGAGAGAGAGAGAGAGAGAGAGAGAGAGAGAGAGAGAGAGAGAGAGAGAGAGAGAGAGTCTGCCAGTATCTATGAATGTGCAAATTTTGACCTGTCTCCATGTCCTGCTGCCATTTGTTTTCACTGCAGAACAAAAAGTACATGGGGTGGAGTTGGACCAAGTTCTGGTTGGAACTGACAGAAGTCCAGTCAGAAGAATAGTTGAATAGCTTTTGGCTGGATAAGTTTGCTTAAAGGTACTCTAGGTACATTTTTTTTCATTTACAGGATTTGGCAGCACTCTTATCCAGAGCAACTTACAATGAAAATTTTTATACAACTTAGGGTTAAGGGCTTTGCTCAAGGGCACAACAGTGGAGATACTGGGGATTGAACCTCCGACTTTTGGATCAATAACCCATTGCCTTAACCACTAAGCCACCACTGCCCCAATCTTGATATAAATATAAAAAAATTCATTAAATTTATCAACCATTGAACTTAATAATGATGCAGTGGTGATACTTCTGGATATTTCACAAAATGTACAAAATGTACAAAATTTAAATAAACTCTAAATGGCTGACTAGACAGCTTAAAATATAATTTTATTTTTTGCATATTAGAAATAGACTGATAGATTGAAAACACACAAAGGTTTAAATTGGTATATTGAAAATTTAGTCTAGTGCATGTGCCTTAGAGTGCTGGCTTTTAGTTCCAACTCTAACTCAGCATTTTTCAATTCATTACTTATGAATTGTCCTTGTATCTCCTTAAATTATTAAATACTGTAATCATTTGAGCCAAGAGTGTGTTAGATTTGTTTTCAGACTGCTCATCTAGTTGATCAGAATTCTTGTTAAGACACCAGAGCACCTCCGCCTGCAATGTCCCATTCAAACCAAGCTCTGCCCGTAGGTCACTTGCTTTTCCTTCAGTAGTAACTACAGCAGCGGTTATGGTGTTTGTGGTGGAAGTACCCAGCTAATACTATGTTTTAACTTTGCTGCAATGTTGCACAAAGGTAGTGATAATGTTATTTTTAGACGTCCCAAAAACGTTGTTACAATGTTGCAGGAAACATTTTCAATAAATGTCTCAAAAAACGTTGTCAGGAGATGCTACAGTAACATTTATTTTCTTTATAAAGTGTGAAAGTGTGAATGTGTACTGTGGTTTCCTTTTCAGTACCTGCATGATTCACTGGAAAGGAAACCTCAGTACAGATGAACACAGTCCTTAGCCCACGCTAGATGGATCTGTAGTGGGTACCTGGATGTGTGCGACATTTTAGCAACGTCAAAACAATGTTGTGTGCTCTTTTCCACTGACTGATGCCTTTCAGTGTGGGGTTTGCATGTTCTGTCCATGCTGGTGTGGGTACTCTTGTTTTCTCCAATAGTCAAAAGACATACAGATTAGGTCAACTGGCTTCTATAAATTGCCTCTAGGTGAAAATGTGAGTGCGAAAGATTGTTCGTCTCTGTGTTAGCCCTACACTAGACTTGCAACCTCTTCTGGGTGTACCCCATCTCTTGACTGACCACAGCTGGGATTGGCTCCAGCTTTCCCTGAGGCGCTGATGGATAAGAAATATAGATATAGATCGGTGGACGGATGATAAATACCAAAACCAGCAAAATATACAGCATATAATCAAATTTAGCATGTCTGGAGGTAAGAAACAGGAAATAATGACCTAATATGGAAAGCGGAAAAATGAATAGATATTCAGATGCAGAACATACAAAGTGAAAGGGGTCACAGACAGGGTGAATGTGACATAGAATAAAGATTTGTTATAATAACACACAGCAATTGGCACTGAAAGAAAGATCTGCACATCTGAAGATGGTCATTACATTAGCAAGACGCCAACGGTAAATAACGTTTCCCTCACTAAGTAATTGCTGTTGTAAAGTTGATGGAAGCAATGACTGTAAAACGCTTATAGTCAATGATGGGAAGTGGGATGCAGAACAACAAAAGTATCTTATAGGAATAGTATAGACTTAATAAAGGTAAACCCAGCAGACTTTGTGTTCTCTGTAATAACAAAACAAAGCAGCATCTGAAATTAAACTGCCACTCTAAACAAGTTTCTCTCTCAAACATCTCTTCTTGGGCCAGTAATGAGGGAAATGCCGAGACAGTATTGAGGAAAAGAGCAGCTCAACCGAGACACCTCTTCAGGGTAAAGGTTATGCTCAGAGAGTGATAAATGTTAATTACCTGACATTAGCAATAAGAGACAAGGTTCATAGCTATTAGACTGAGAATGCAATGAGACGAGAAAGAAAATACAGACCTGTGTATATGGGGGAAAGGGGGTTGGTTATTTTTGGTTATTTCTGTCACAAAATGTATTACTGAAATCTACAGTCATGAAATTTGGTTATGATAACACTTAGTAATTTATCTGTTTTGGCTGGTTTGCTGATTTCTCTAATTTTGTAAGAACAGTTTCATTTTTCTTAATGTACGGTCATTAAAGCCATTCTATGCTATAGCTGAAGATTTTTATGTTTGGAAATTATCTACAGTATATTGCTAATAATTTGTCTATAAGCATGTTCACTTGTTCACAAAATATTATTAGCAATATAAAAAAATTACAAAAGTAAAAGTATTATGACCCCTGATCTGGACCTCTCTCTTTTAATAAATAATAAACACTGTGTGTGGTGCATCCATCCAATACTATATACTACATGGGACTGTCTTAATCTGATTGGCTCGCTATCTCGAGGTTATTACACATTATGCTGAGTGGATAATGCTTGAGGGCAGCATGGTGGCATAGCAGTTAGCACGTCCGTCTCACAGCAAGAAGGTCCTGGATTTGATTCCCAGGCTTGGGGGTTTCTGTGTGGAGAAAGCATGTTCTCCTTGTGCTTGCATGGGTTTACTCTGATTTCCTCCCACTCTCCAATGACCATTGACATTAGGCTAACTGGCTGCTCCAAATTGACCCTAGGTGTGAATGTGAATCGTTGTGAGTGTTGCCTGCAATGGTCTGGTGAGCTGTTCAGGGCCCACCAGCCGCCCCATGACCCTAGTAGGATTAAACAGATCGGCAAATGAATGAGTGATAATGCTTGAATCAAAAGGGTGAAAAAACTCACTGTCTACTGCAGTCACTTGGAGCTGGAGGTATGATCACTGTCAGCATGGGCAGGCTGGCCATAGGGAGGTTTGGGAGGTTTCCCAAATGGCCGGTCTGTTCCAGGCCGGTGGCATGAACATTTTTGATGAGCGATCGCCGGATGATGGCGGGTGAATACGATAAACGCGCACCCAATGTGTTGTAGCAACGCCACACTGGCGTTTCCTGTGATGACGTCGCCGTGATCGCGATCGCTTCAAACATTCATTCATTCAGTCGCCGGCCGGCAAACCGCTGCGGCCATGGAGCATTGATTGGCCGAGACTAGTGTACTCCTCAACGCCTGCTGATGATGTAATATTCAGTAGAGTCAGCACAACTCAGTTGGAGTCAGTAGAGTCAGTAAAAGTTGAAGTCTGTTTCTAAATATTTGCTTTGGTTTTGATAAGCTGCTTGTTTTTTATTTTTATTGCTTATATCATTAAACACACTCACACACACTCATATGTTTGGATTGTTTTATACTGCCAATAAGAGTATTTGTGTTAAAATTATGGTTCCACTTGCGTCCTTCGTTCATTCATTCATTCATCTTCATCCGCTTGTTCCGGGGTCGGGTCGCGGGGGCAGCAGCCTAAGTCACTTCCTCCAGCTCTTCCGGGGGGACGCCGGGCTGAATTTCAACCCCAGCCCTTCCCTGAGTGTCGTGCTTTAAAGATGGAAAAGATAGACTATAACAATCCCATTTAAAGGGGCATATTTCGTTTTCAGGCATATTTAATAAATATGAAATACAGTGTGGAAATAAAATGGAATCGGCCACAATTTCTTTCTGAAACCATTTATTTACTCCTGTAAGTGAGTGTCACTTACCCCTGCAACAGGTACAATAATATTAGTAAACATTGCCATCTTTTTTATTTCTCTTGAAATCGTATGCCTTTTTCTGCTTCTTAACACTTGATCTTGGACTTTTCCCACTTTCTATGAATTGGTGTTGCACTGCTATAAAACAAATATTGTGCAATGTCATTTCTCCGGTCGCATGGTGTTGTTATTATTATTGTAAACAGACTCAAACTGACAGAACTGAAAACAATATGAGCTGAGCTATAATGGCTGATAACAATCATCCACACCTATGGGCAATTTAACGTGGCGAGTTAACCGAATATGCAAGTCTTTGGATTGTGGGAAGAAACCGAAGCACCTGGAGGAAACCTACAATGAGAACATGCAAACTCCACACAGAAATGCCCTTGTCAAGATTTGAACACAGAACCTTCTCACTCTGAGGCAACAGAGACCCTGGGACACCATGTCCACATCTAAGGTTGTTGCATCTGTTCTTGTACCTTCAGTTGAATCTGACTCTTGGTGACTATTCTCAGAGTTTTCTTGGCAGATTTTTTTACTGGGTAGGTTGCCAGCTCATTTCCCCATACCCTCCACAGAAGATGGTATTCCCAGGTGGTCTCCCATCTAATTACTAACACAGGGTGAATGGAGGACCCTTGCAAGGTACATTTAAGATTTTCAAAAGTTATGAGTTTAGAAATGTAAAAAGTAAAATATTTAACAATGATGAATGAATACAGGCGTGGTGTGATGAAACCGAGTTAGTGTTTGCACCTTGATTATTTTCCTATAACAGCAAATCCTTAAGTGTTTTATTTTGCTTATACTACTGCAACCTGCCAAACAACTATTTACCATTGAACATCATCTAGTTTTTATTTGTACTTACATTTAATGGGGTGAAGTATCTGTCACAAAAGGTAGTTTGTGTTATCATTGATATTATAATGGCTATAAACAGTCATTTCCTCACCAGGGTCTCTTTTGTATGAATTTGTGACATTAATAAGCCATAATAAATCAAAACAAAATAAATGTAGCTTGAGAAACCACCATCCTCATGCTTAAGAATCCTCTGTCCTGCAGACTTTCCCTGGCGTAAAGTCTAAGTGTTTATACTTGATGTTGGTTACAGCTTTACCTTTGGCCGCTGCAAAGTGTGGATACTAGAGAGTTCTTTTGTTTATGCTATATTCCAGTTTCTCATGAAATCAATTTATTATTAAGTTTAGATTGTGTTAAACACTCACTATACATGTTCAATAACCTGTTACTCCATAAATGGTATATATTAGAACGAGAACATTTACAGCTGCATTACTGTCACACCTGCTGTAATAGAAGATTATATGGCAGTTAGTTCTGGTCCAGTAGTTTGACAAGTAGAGTTCCTAGAGTTCTAATATTTAGTATAAATGCTTGTCTGTGTAGCAAAAAAACCCCTATATAGCAGTAGCTCAGTACACTGAAACACTTCCTATGCTTACTATAGTTGGTCAATCAAGTCTGTGTTGGCATGGCAATGCACAATGCTCTATCAAGCAGTGATGTATGGCAAAATATGGTTGATTAAATAGTCTAGAGCATATCACAAATTCAATTCTAACTTGTAAAAATTCATTCACTCATTCATTTTCTGAACCTCATAAGCCTAATTAGGGTCGCGGGGAGGCTGGGCGCCCATCTCAGCTGCCTCTGGGCGAGGACAGAGTACACCCTGAAGAGCTCGCTAGGCCATCACAGGGCAGAAATACGCTGATGGCTATGCAGCCTACTCTTGACCAAAATCAGCAATGGTTCTTTTACATGCCTCTCACCATAAACAGTGAGAGACATGGCCGACCTTTGATAACCCAGTTATCTGCACTGGGGGGGACAGCAGTGACAACCCGTTGATAGTGGGGCTTGAACCCCCAACCTTGGGATCAGTAATCCAGCACCCTACCACCAGGCCACCACTGCCCAAACTTTCAGATTTCAAATTATCAGTAATCCAATTTAGATATAATAAAGATATAATAAAATCATGTATATTAACTTAATTTGAATAGCAGCATTAAAGTTGCTAACTTTATCCCCCTATGGTTTGTGAAAGTGAAAGTTAAATTTGCTTTGTATTAAGATAGCTATTTTATTTATCATGAATTCAAATTTAAATAGATGAAATGTCATTTGCTAATATCAGAAATTAAATTTTATCTAGTAAAAATCCATTTCGTGACATCAGTAAACATAATTTTTATATAAAGAATGTAAATTAATTTTTATTTATTTTACATAGTTTCAATTAAAAAATAAATAGTCTCATTTCAGAAACTGGCATTTAAATAGGTCAAAATTTCACTAGCTAAAATAGAATTTCCAATTTCAAGAATTTGCATTTTAACTAGTTAAAAAGCTATTTTCTGATATTAGAAATAAACATGTTACAGATTAATTTCTGATATCAAGAATTTGCATTATAAATAATTAAAAGTAAATTTGTGATATATTCTTGAAGTCAAGCTAAAAGGGCTGTAGTGTTTGGGAAGCATTTTCATTATTGGAGCAAAAATAAACAAAATATATGGCCAGATTATATTTGAAATGTCCTTTACATGATAACTTTTTAAAAACAACTATTTCGTATAAAAGAAATATCACACTTGCCATTTGGCTGTTGTACTGAATATCAGCTGATTACATATAGCATAATGCCTACTGCTAAATTACAGCCACTCTGACATTTAGTATAATGTTCATGTGCTCATGTGATTTTGCATATTTTATCTGACCAAATTGATCTGGCTTAACTAATTAACCCCTACTGACCCATCAGAACTGTGCATCACATTATACTCCAGCTTGGGAAAATCCTTATCCTGCACACTGTAAAAATTTACAGACTTGTAACATTGAGAAATTTTCGTCCTACAGTAAGAAAGATTCTACACAAATATTCACAACCAAAATAAATGTGGTCAGTTGCGCAAATTTGTATGTCAGCTGATGTATTAGTTTTAAAACTGACTCTGCTCAGCCAAATCCTGCTAACTTGTTAAGAATGTCTCCCACTTCCTCCGCATAGCCTTGTTAAACATGTAGGCTAAGTGACTACTTGAAATTATGTTCCTCTGGCCAGTTCTTGAGCCTTTCTCCACAGTCACCTGACAGTAATTGCTGCTTAGTCCTGTGTGGGTGTTCGGTCGTGTGCCTCACTGTAATCTGAAATAGCACATGACTAAAACAAGCTTCAAATGAACTTTATACATTATGACGCAGGCCACTGAGCCACTTCCTTCTACAAATGTGCTTATGTAACCACTTCAGGGTCTTTACTAAAATTACATTAAGCAGAGTTTACCTTTAATAAATCTTTCTAGCACTTTTGTGCAAATGATTAATGCAAAGTCACTGACCTGATGAAAATACACACAGACCTTTAGAGGTATTAGGGGAGAGAATGGTTGGCTGAACTCTGTTGAACCGCAAAATAATACATCAAATGATCATCATATTTATTCATCGCAGTTATAGCCAGTTAATACTGTACTTTATAATCGTATTATTTTTCACTTAAAATAAAACACACATTTCTTTACTGTATACATTGTGCAGATTAATATCACTCTGCTGGTTCAGAAGGTGCTTAGTCATTTTCTTTATTTCATAGCTGATTTGAATGCTCAATTCTGATTGGTCAATTATAGTGTATATTTCTGTATAACAGAAGGTTGCTATGTATAACAGTCTGTTGCTAAGACCATGTCATTACTGGCAACAATACAATCCTTTTTAATCAATATTTTAAGTCTAATTATTGATTTCTTTAGTAAGTAGCCATGTAATGAATTGGATAATGGAGTTCTGTATTACACTGAAGGATTTTATCTTGAAATAATGACTTGAGTACAGTACATTATCCCTTACATAACTCTGACAGAAGTGCAGCTTCAAGCCATGGATAATATTGACGTGCTTGTTCAATACATTATCAGTACTATCATTACAGCTCACTGATACATTACTTATACCACTCTGGAAATATTTAGGAGACCACTGTAGAAGTGGTAGAAGTTTCTCTGGTTTTACTACTTATAGGTATGTGTTTGAGAAACATGAACATATTTGTTTTATTCCATTAACTGCTGACACCAAATTCCACATAAAAATATTGTCACTTAGAGCATTTAAATATGGAAAATGACAACTGATCAGAATCACAGATAGATGCAGTGCTTTCAGAATATGAGTAATGCATTGATTTCAAGATCATATTTAATTTTAAACAACAGAATACTAATGTTTGAACTTAGGATGAATTCAGAAATCAATAACCCTGACATTTAATCACAGCTTTCATGCATCTTGGCATGCTCTACACCAGTCTTTCACATTGCTCTTGGCTGACTTTATGCCACCCCTGACACAACAATTCAATCAGTAAAAAAAAATTCCAGAGGTTTCCAAAAGGTACAGGACATTGGACGGGCCGTGACAGGGCCTTGATATTGTGGTACTTCTTCCAAACCTTGATTGACCTGGCTGTGTGGCATAGAGCATTGTCTTGCTGGAAAATCCAATCCTTATAGTTAGGGAACATTCATGCATTCATGCATCCTTTACAACAAAAATCTGCCCTATTCCATCCTTGCTGAAGCTCCCCAAATAACTCATCCTTCACCAATTTCTCAATGCGTGAGAGACAATGTAACCATTAGATGACCAGATCTTTAACCATTAGATGACCAGATGATGGGAAAAGCTAAAAAGTGGACTCATCAGAGAAGACCTTAGTCCAGTCCTCTGTGGTCCAATATTATGGTCTTTAGCAAACCTCAGCCTGGCTCTTCATTGCTTCTCATTGATGAAGGGCAACTTATGTGGAGTTCGTCTCCGAGAAGGAGAGAAGCTCCGGGTGGAGCTTTGCATGACTTCAACTCCACCCGGAAGAACCTGTTTTCAGTTGTCCTTGCTGTGCACTTAACCCCAATTGCCAGTTGCCATTCTTTATGTAGGACATTTGATGACATCATATGGTTGTTGAGTAAAATTCGAAGGAGTTGATGATCATCCTGCTCAGTGGAGAGTCCTTTTTTTTGCACCTCGCCACTCTGTAATTTTGTTGCCCCCCAATGTCTGCTATTTGACCTTGTTATTATGAACTGTCATCTTTAAAATTTTTAAGATGGAAGCATGCTGATGCTCATGGTATCCTGCTGCCAGTAAAGTCAGAGTCAAACCCTTCTTTTTCTCACTCAAAACTCTTTTGGCATGATGAATTTTGTATTTTAAATAAATTTAAGGTAGTAAAAGCACTGTTTTTGTGACTTTTATACTTTCCTTGATAAGATCTGGCTTAGAAAATAGCTGCATTACATAGAGACGCTGATTTACAAAAGAAAATTAAAGTAGTCTCTTAAATTTTTTTTTCAAAGCTCTATGATCCACATGATCTGAGACTAATATCTGAAGTACATAGTCAAATATAGATATGGCTAAACATGGATACTCTAACAAATAGATTATAAAGAAACAGAGAGATTTGAACTTGTTGATACATCAGACATTTCTCTGAGGAAATTTATCTTATTTTTGCATTACTATTTATGGAAGGAGTCTCCAGTAACAGAACTTTGTGGCAGTAACTTTTGGATTTCCTCCACAGAACAGTCTTCAGGACAAAAGAGTTTACACTTTGTAGTTTCTCAGTCATATTAAAAACTGTGTGTTATTTAATGACCTGTTGTTCCTTAATAAATAAAAAATTGTAAATGTCTGCTATTTGCTGCAGTATAAAAGAAATACAATAGTTTGGGACATGCTTTTGTAGGAAAATAATAATCTTTCAGCTGGTTCTATATTATTATTCATATATGATTTAATGTATAAAATAATTTAAATTGAATCACCAATATTAATAATACCTTTATTACCTTTCTCCTGTTCAATTTCTCCTGAATTCCAGGTCATCATGATTTGTAGAACTGCTTAATCGTACTAGGGTGGCATGAAGGCTGGAGCCTGTCTCAGCAGACACAGAGTGAAGGCAGGGTACACCCTGAACAACTTGTCGGAACATCGCATATCCAAAACACACAACCATTCACACTCACACCTAAGAGCAAATTGGAACAGTCAGTTAGCCAAATGTGCATGTCTTTAGACTGTGGGAGGAAGCACGGGGGTGGGGGGTGGTGGTGGTGGTGGGGGGGGGGGGGGGGGGTGCAAACCCCCCACAGACCCCCCCTTGCCAAGCTTGAGAATTGACTCCCAAACCTAAACCCCTTTGTTGCCCCAACTCCGGGGTCCTACTAATT
>JBCNYH010000026.1:13326141-13336845 GCA_039654325.1 Tandanus tandanus
CACACACACACACACACACACACACACACACACACACACACACACACACACACACACACACACACACACACAAGACCACAAATGAATGATTTTGCTCATGCGTGATAACTTGGCAGTGCAACACTGATTCGTAGAGAGTGTAAAAGTCTGAGATCAAGTATTAAAAAACAGAAGAAGATATACGATTTAAAGAGAAATAAAAAAAGATGGCGGTGTTCACTATCATTGCGCCCTTCGTAGATCATTGGCTCCAACATACATGAGTAAGCAAATAGCTTCTGAAAGGCATTGTGGCCAATTCAATTTAATTTTCAAGATATAACACTGTGTTTCATATTTAATATGCCTGGTAAGTGAATGGCCACCTTTAAAGCAAATTCCATAAGCACCTAGTAATTTGTTAATTCTTTACAAATTAAAAGTGTAGAGTGTTTTGTTTAGAAAAGTCTTTCTTCGGATATTCAAGACAGTCTTTTTTCAAAAGGCAGTTTTTCTTTTTTCAAATTTTTAAAAAGCAGTGAGTAGTTACTGAGCAACACCCAGAATTCCAGTTGTAAAACCAATTAAGAAAAATATTTGCTTCTTCTCTGAGTTGATAGAATTAAAATAAAATTTATTTTAACAATTTCCTTGCTTTAAAAAAATAGAAGTCAGAAGTGTGAATCAGGTGCAGGTTAAAAAAACTAGAGAAATGATTTATTCTCTATTGTATTTCAATCCAGCAATTGTCCCACAACTAACATATATATATTTTTTATATTGTAACTGATGTTTCATTTTATTTCTTGAACCATTTAAGTATCATAGCAGAAGCAGCAAAGCTGAATGTGTCTTCAGACAAAGAAGTGGTGATAAATCAAAGCGCAGGAGAGCTAACAAACTGATTATTTACATGACTGTTTTTGGAAGAAGGTGATGATGCCTAAAGCAATAGATATGGCATGTGTTTTGCTTTGCTGATAGTGGATATTTTTTGGAAACTACTTTTACATTGCCTTTCAATTGAAAGTTGGATTCTCTTCAATTCACACAGGAAGTAGCAAAAAACTGATGATGTACTGCATTTTTATTATTCATTCATTTGCCTAACCACTTAATCATACTAGTGTTGCAGGGGAGGTTGAAGCCTATCTCAGCCGACTCTGGGCGAATGTGGGGTACTCCCTGAATATCTCGCCAGCCCTTCGCAGGACCAGTGCAGACAACCATTCACATTCACACTCACACCTAGGGGTAGTATTGAACAACCAAATAGCCTAATGTGCATGTCTTTGGACTGTGAGAGGAAACTGAACTACCCACGCAAGCTCAGGGAGAACAGACTCCATACAGAGACCTGAGCCAAGCCCGGGACTCAAACCCGGGATCTTCTTGCTGCATTGTGGATGTGCTAACCTCTATGCCACCAGGCCGCCCTGCACTTATCAATAAACGGTATAACTGAGCATCTTCAGTTACCAAACTACTAAATGTCAGCACGTTGTATTGATCAGAGTTTGATTTTAAACAAAAGGAAGTTTCATATTTTATGTAGTATCTCAGCAAGTGAGAGTATTAAAACACCTCAGACAAGAGTGGGTACATTTAACAAACAACAGCAGCAACAAAAAACAGAAGATTCAGACACTGTGGGCCCCAGGTAAAATTAAATATAGAGTCATGCCAATATTTTGATATTTACACAATTATTGTTATTTTTGCTCTTCTACCCATTATAGTGGTTGAAATTCTGTAAAAATATGAACTCAAACTGGGAAGCACAGTGGCCTAGTGGTAAGCATGTCTGCCTCACAGCAAGAGGCTTTGTCAAGGGCGTTTCTGTGTGGCTTTTGCATGTTCTTCCTGTGCTTGTGTGGGTTTTTTCCAGGTACTTTGGTTTCGTCCTACAGTCCAAAGACACTCGCATTAGGCTGTTTGGCAAATGAACGAATGAGCTTAAAGTGCAGACCTGTAGTTTCAAATTATGGGTATTTACATTACATTCATTAGGTAAATGGTGTATGAATGCCCCCCAAGGAACCAAAAGTAAGTAAGCAGACCAACCTGAAAATAACTTAAAAATGTACTGCAGTTATTTTTTTTCATCAGTGCTGATTGTGGTATTGACAAAAAAATTTTTATCTGCATTTTTATGGGTTGAAAATTACTTAAAATACCATGTTGAGCCTTGCAAGGATGTAGCTGCTGTATAGTCTACCCATTGGTCCCCCCATTATGAAAAATGTACTCATTGTAAGTCTGTGAAACTATGTTAATTTTCAAATTCATGCTGTTTGAATCTCACTGAGTAACTCCTGCGAAACACATCACTCGCCTCTGTTCTCAACTCCCCACTGCCCCCCAGTCACCTGCTCCAGCCTCCTGTCCATTTTATTATTTATTAATTAAACATGGGCAAGAAGTTGGGGCGAGTGACTGGGGAAAGTTTCATATTTTATGCAGCATCTCAGCAAGTGAGAGTATTCCATTTTTCTACATTATACAGTTACTGGAGTTAGACTCACAGCTGGGGGGTAAGGTTACTCTTTAAAGTTAAACTATAAATTTTAATACTTGGTTTCAAGTAATTTGCAGCCAATAACTGCCTAAAGTCTGGAACTCATAGACACCACCAGATGCTTGGTTTCTTCCCTGGTGATACCCTGCCAGGGCTTCACTGCAGCTGTCTTCGATTACTGCTGTTGAAGGGAATCAGTTCAACTAGCAGCCATACATGCTCACATCATTCGATAATTGGATATGCTTTGGATTATGAGCAATTAATTCTCTTCTCCATACTTGTCACTTCCCATCATTCTGGTATAAGTTGATCTTTTTCTCGTTTGTTCACTGGATGTTGTTCCAGACCTTTACATTTTTTTGGAATGTTTTTGCGAAACTTTAATCTAGTCTTTCTGATTTAGGGCTTATCAGGGGAGGGTTTATCTTGATTTGTTGACTTTGACACAGATATGCCCATCTCCTGGAGGGTGCTCTTGATCCAGCCAAATATTCTGAAGGGATTTTTCTTCTCTCGGAAGAATACTTCTGCCATACACTACAGATGTTCTTTATGATCTCCTTGGCCTTTGGGCTTTAAGGCCTTTGAGCTCAACTGACTCTAGGCGAAGGCAGTGTACACGCCAAATAGCTTGCCAGTCCATCACAGGGCCAACACACACAACCTTTTACACTCACACCTAGGGGCAATTTGGTACAGCCAATTAATGTGCATGTCTTTGGACTCCTGGAGAAAACCAGTGTACTTGGAGAAACCCATGTAAGCATGGGGAGAACATGCAAACTCCAAACAGAAACACCCTTGCCAAGTCCAAGACCCAAACAGTCTTTTAAACAGACTGGATGGAATGGTGATAGAAAGATCATTAGAACCAGGGCTGGATACAGTGGGGTGCTGGATTCCCATCTGGTTAAAAATCATTCAATTCTGTTCATCAAATTCTTTGGCTAACCGAGCAGAATAAATCTTCAAAATAAATCACTGTCACATGTCACATGATCTGTGGTTATGAACTTGATTATGCAAGGAGCAGGCTAGATAAATCTAGGCTAGGCTGAGTTTCTGATAATGATTATTTTAAGTTGTTGTATTTATTTGAACCTTTTCAGTTAATTTCAGTTTTTATTAGATCTTTTTTGAACACCTGGCTGTAGATAAATACTGGCTAGCCTGTGCTTGTTTGAGGCCATGTTTGTGCATAGCCTAAAAATAGACTAAGACGACCATAAACCTCATGCATCAAATTCGGATCTCCAACCCCAAACCACTTACTGCCCCCAACTACTGTCCCAAATTCCTACTCCAGTGCATGCAGATGGTAACACCACTGGCCCCTTTACAAGCATTCCTTTTCTCTTTATCATTGCGGCTATAATGCCCTATAAGGGAGAGATTTGTATAGCTGATAGGGGTGATGCTAAGAATGGTTTAAGCTATAGCACAACACTGCAGTTGGTCTTAAAAACATACCCAATATGTGACACACCAATGTTATTTGAATAAAAGGTTAACAATAAGATAGAGCTAAAATTATTTATAAAAGCATGTCCACCTTACAGCAAGAACATCCCGGGTTCAAGCCCTATGCCCAGTGAGGGCGTTTTTGTGTGGAGTTTGCATGTACTCCCCATTCTTGCATGGGCTAACTCTGGGTACTTTGGTTTCCTCCCACAGTCAAAGACATGCACGTTTGTTCCAAATTGCCCCTAGGTGAGAGTCTGAATGGTTGTGTGATGGCCCTGTAATGGACTGGCAAGCTCTTCAGGGTGTATCCCACCTGGGTAGGCTCCAGCATTCCTGTGACTCTAGTAGGATTAGGTGGTTTAAAAAATGAAGGAATTAATAAAATTAAATAAAATATTTATTTTTAAGAGGGGCACATCAAAAGAGATGCACATAAATCATTACAAAAAGAAACTGAATATTTCCTGTTGAATGTGGGTGTTTGAAAATACGAACTAAATTATTAATGTGCTTTGGTTAAGTTTTTGTAAAAATCAAAAGAAAATTGATTTGGTGGGTAGCAGGTAAAAGTGATGAGGATTGGGCTTATATGATATCAAAGCTACTGAGCAGAGCACCATTAGCATGGAACATGACTTGTATGGTTGTTCTGTGTCTGTGCCTGCCCAACACAGGAAACCCAAGAAGGTTGCTGTATCGCTACGTTAATGCAGGTTGGCTGTTATGTATTGCTGACTTAACATGATGATGGGCAGCAATAAGAAAACTATATTTATTATTAATAACTGAATTGAAACACAAAAAATACCTTCGCTGAGCAAAACACCACCAAACATGAACGGGAACACGGAACACGGATTCAAACGGATAGTAAAACTAACAAGACAGGTGATACAAATGAATGCAGAAATCAGGTAGTGAAATGCAGTGAAAAGAAAACCCAGTGTTAAATTTTTCTGCTTTCACTCCAGACCGTAGTTGGGGAAACACAGAGAATGTTTTTTTTATTTATTTCCTCCATGGCCGACAAAGTTGATTCAGCCTTTAAATTCAGCCTTTTTTACTCTTATAAAATCAGCCAGACACCTACGAATAGATATATCTATTGAGAGCTCTGCATTATACTTTACATTATACTGTATATCCCATATACTGTCAATTCGTCAAGCCTTCATTTTGCTTTGGCTCACATCAAAGTCGTTTCTAAAAAAGAAAACTCGATTCATTAATCTGAGGCATTGAGAATTGAGAGTCAACTGCAAAACTTTGGAGTTGATTCCACTCTGAAAAAGATTTGCTGTGCACATATATAGAACACACAATGCCAAAAAAAACAGGACTCTTTAATGTTTATTTTGAATTTTGAATTTTGAATCTGTTTTAAATATAAACAAATCACAGCTTAAAATATAGACACACAGTTGCAAAAAGTGTGATAAGTTACTAATAATGTGATAAGCAGTGAACATACGTGTATGTATATGTAGTAGGCTACCATCACATAGTGTTAGTTTCAGTGTCTCACGCTAGCATGAAGGATAATACTCTTATTCTGTGAAGATTGTCTTATAAACATGAATGATATTAGATGTGATTAGTGAACTGTTACTTAACTTAATCCTTATTATGAACAAGTTCTCTTGTAGCATTGAATAAAATATTGAAAATAATTTGTTTTTGATATTTAATGTATTTTAATATAAGACTAATTATTTAATTAAAAAAAGACATTCAACTGATGAATTTATTATTAAAATATTAATGGTAGTTGCAGCCCTAAAATCATTTTAAATTAAATTACAATATATCTCCATGCACATGGGCACACATTACAAGTCTTAATGAGTCCCAAAGTCTTGAGTGAAACCATAGTTAATCTTACAGTTGCCAATTAATTATCATGGCCTCTACTGAAAAAAAATTACTGGGTGAAAATGTAATCATTATTTTATCTGTAAAGCAGAAAAGGACTATACAAATACAACTCAAAAGGGAAACAACCTCATAGTACATTAAGTTAAAGTAAACTTAGTTAAAGGTGAAGTTAAAGTTAAACCCTTCTTTATTTGGGTGACACCAGATAAAAATACAAACCATGCAGCAGGAAGATTAACATGAGGTCTAATTGGTTATCTTACAACTGCAATGGTAATTACAGTCCTTAATCATTTTAACAAAAGTATTTACACAGTGGCATAGTGGTTAGCATGAATTCCGGGCTTCCAGACTCTGCGAGGGTGTTTCTATGTGGAGTTTGGATGTTCTCCCTGTGCTTGCGTAGGTTTCTTCTGGGTACTCTTAAATGGCTGTTTCAAATTGTCCTTAGGTGTGAGTGTGAGTGCGAATGCTTGTGTGTATGTGTTGCCCTAGGATGGGCTGGTGAGCTGTTCAGGGTGTACCCTGTCTTTGCCCTTAGTTGGCTGAGATAGGCTCCAGCCTCCCTATGACCCTAGTAAGATTAAGCGATTCAGCAAATTAATAAATTAATGAATTTTATATCACCAGCAGTGAAAAGTCATCTTCACAGTTTCTGAGTGTCCATATGGAACATCATCAGCAGGAGTGCCGGGTCTTTAAGATATTAACTCTAAGCAGTAGCACATCAGGATGGATAACACTACATTTTTAACAGGTTGGAATACATTTTCAAAGTAACTAGCAATTATTCGGCATACATTTTTAAAGTAACCCTCCTGACCCTGTGTAGGCATTTTGGAATGGGTTGATTATAGGTATTTGAGGTACGAGCTATAAGTGGATCTGATGGGGATTTAGATGTCAGTTGTATGGGGCTGTAATGGGCATTTAGGGCGCAGGGTGTAATGGGTTGTACTCAAAATTGGAGATGTGCGATATAATGAGATGAGAGGTATAAAGGGGGTGTAATTGATTTGGGTATGGCCTATAATGTTCTATAATTGGATATAAGGGAGGGTTGGCCTATAATGGTGTTTAAGGTGTAAAGATCCTTAATGAGTATTTAAGGTACAGTGTAATGGGCTACAATGGACTGTAGCAGGTAGTAATAGGACAATGAGCTATAATAGGCCAAATGAGATGTAGTGGTCTATAATGGGTTGTAATGAGATGTAAGGGTCTGCAGTGGGCATTAAAGGTCTTTTAGGGTGTGGCTGAAAAGGGCTATAATGAGCTGCAGTGGGTTGTAGTTCAATGCAGTGGTCTGTAACAGACATTTTGGCTGTAAAGTACACATTGTGTAGTTGTAGATTTACTGTATGCTGATGTGCTGATGTTAAATAATGCTTTAGCCTCATCAACAACAATGTGATTAGGAAGGAATGGAGAATCCAGAATTGAACTATTATTATACGCTTCGGTTTTATTCAGTCTGAAAGCAAAACCGCTCTTTGAGTCGATGTCTCCTGCTGCTGCAATATAACTGCATGTAAATGTGTCATAATGCACTAAGCTGCCGTGTATAAAATAGTACCCCTTGAACAAGATGGACTTATATAATAAAAAAATGTATTCTTATGTTTTTAGTTATACTCAACAAGAATATAAACGCAACACTTTTGTTTTTGCTCCTATTTTTCATGAGCTGAACTCAAAGATCTAAAACTTTTTCTATGTACACAAAAGTCCCATTTCTCTCAAATATTGTTCACAAATCTGCTAAATTTGTGTTAGTGAGCACTTCTCCCTGCCGTGATAATCCATCCACCACACAGGTGTGGGGCATATCAAGATGCTGATTAGACAGCAATAATATTACATAGGTGTGCCTTAGGCTGGCCACAATAAAAGTTATAACTCTAAAATGTGCAGTTTTACTGTATTGGGCATTCGATGGCATCTGGCATGTTGGAAAGGTGTTCTCTTCACGGAAGGACATGTGTTGCACTGTGTGAGGCAAATGGTGGTCACACCAGATACTGACTGGTTTTCTGACCCCCCCGGACCCCTCCCCCCTATACAGTAAAACTGCACATTTTACTGCTCACTAAAACAGATTTAGACAGTGAACAACATTGGAGAGAAATAGGCCTCTTGTGTAAAAAGTTTTAGATCTTTGAGTTCAGCTCATGAAAAATGGGAGCAAAAACAGGAGTGTTGCGCTTATATTTTTGTTAGAGTATATGTTGCCTTGCATTATTTGTGTTACTTCTATTATTAATATACTGTGTCATTGGCAAATATAATTTGTGTGTCATTGGCAAATATAATTTTTTCCATCATAATTTGCAAGACCCTAAAGTAGAAAATTCATGAACAAAAGAAACTGATTATCATTCACTGGTATTTCATAGAAAATAGATAATTTATGGACTGATGCTGAATGTGAGTTTCTTGTCAGCAATTTCTGTGACCACTTGGTGTGTGATGTCATTTGGTTTTAGCACACTATTTCCGGTTAGCTTTGTTTACACGCTTGTGCAGGTTCATGTGGGTTTGTGCTTGCTTTATCATTACTTTAATCATGCCTTATTGCAGTGCTGTGGGCTGCAATAATGGGACTGTATCAGGTTAAAATTTTTATCTTTTTCCAAGTGATGAGAACAGAAGAAAAGAATGGGCCATTCATGTAAAGTGAGCTGTAGGAGATAAAGACTGGAAGCTGGGCTAATATTCCTACCTTTGTTCTAGTTATTTCACAGAGGAATCCTTTGTTTACAAGCCCACTGTTGTGAAAAGTATGGGGATGTGTTTGGGGTGGAATGGACTGAGGAAGGATGCTGTACTGATGGTATTTAAACATAAAACACCACAGCAGTGGAGCTTTAGAGAACAAGAGAAGGCTGGAAGTAAGTAGGCTCTAATCTTATAAATAGATATCTAGTATAATCTAGATCTACAGCACAGCTACAGCTAGCAGATAGTCAATAGTACCTAACACTTCATGGATTACTGTAGCAATGTACATGTTTCATGGTTGTTTGTTACTTATAACTTATATTAGGGCTAAATGGAGGTAACAGCCTCTGATTATCAATACAAAAACTTTACTATGATACAATAACAGACTATCATTGCCTGGGGTTTCTCATGTTTATGCCTTTTGTTACACTTATTTATTTTATACTCCGCTCAGTATATGTCTGTGCTGTGTTCAATTCTAACACTTAATGCAGTGTTGACATAATAGCCGTTTGTGCTAATGCTACATGTTGGTATGGAATATCTCCGGTTAGTTTGGGTTGGAGTGTGGATCTCAGTAAGGTAAGTAATAAAATGCATTAGTTCATGTTTTATATCAGAGCTTTGGAGCTCAAAAGCCAGGAGCTCGATTTTGTCGTTGTATCAGTGCTCATAGGCAACCCAACGCGCCACAGTGCACCTGCACTTCAAAGAAATGCTCTTGTTTAGTCAGTGTTTTTTCTTCTTGAGGAGAAATAACTTTTTGAATTCCATTGAAAAGACAGTAAGTTATATTATGGCTGCTTCTTTACTGGAAATAAATGCAAACATTTTTGGAGCTCTGCTTTTGGGCAGCGCCTAAATAATTATATTATTCTCAGGTAAGATAGAAAAGCAGGATGAATTTACCCAACTGAAAAATCCTGCTTGTTCTGAACAGATGGTAGCTGGTACAAACTGGATTTTTTTTTTATTTTTTTTTTTTTAGCAGATTTAGCAGTGGAGATTACAACTTGTCCATGTACTTGACTTTCCTTTAACTTGCACATTTACTTTAAACAGTGAGGCTGGAATAGGAACTCAGAATACCTTAGAATACCTTAGATAGAATATTAAGAACATAGAATATTAAATGTGAAATAATGCATGGTAATACCCATCTCACTGAGATCCACACTCCAACCCAAACTAACTGTGCTTTTTGGAGAGAGAATATGTTAGAGTATGATAAAGTTTTTGGAATCATTTAAAATATAACACCAATATCTGGATAGGGAGTTTTTATGCGCATTATTCTGAAAGCCCTGAAAATAAGTTATTAGAAAGTTGCAATGCAAACCTCAGCAATTGCTATTCAAAAAATTATGAATGTTTCAGACCCTGCAGTGTTACACTAATAGATAAATGGACATTTGTAGTCCCTTCACATTCACTCTCGCTTGACATATTGAGAAGTGCTGAAACCGTTATTTGGGCAAAATGATATGCACAACGCCTCGTGGTGGAATGCTCAAGAAAATTTCACAAGTAAACAACACATCTTGAGCGGTGTTCTGATAGATGTTTCAGTATCCTTTCACAGTTATTCTTATTAACTTAATCCAATTACTTTAGTTGTGAAAGAGTATTTAAAAAAAAGCCACTATGGAAAAAAACTGTAATCTTACCTGGATATTTGCCAATGACCTTTAATACTTTTTTAATCATTTGTAATCATTGCAAATCCTATGACATAGAGTGGGTGATATAAACTATTTTCCATCATGATGTTTAATCATAAAATGAAATTTTGCAAACTGCTATGTATCATAGTGTGTTAGATTTAAACATGAATACCTCATATGAACCAAAAGGTCAAATTCATTCATTCATTTTTTTTAATCACTTAACCGTAATTAGGGTCGCGGGGAGGCTGGTGCCCATCTCAGCCAACTCTGGGCTGAAAAAAGAAGTGAACAGAATGCAATGATTTGCAAATCTCACAAACCTATATTTTATTCCAGTGGTGGCCCGGTGCTGGATTACTGATCCCAAGGTTGGGGGTTCAAGCACCACTATCAATGAGTTGTCACTGCTGTCCCCCCAGTGCAGCTAACTGGGTTATCAAAGGCCGGCCATGTCTCTCACTGTCTGTGGTAAGA
>JBCNYH010000026.1:13359714-13372512 GCA_039654325.1 Tandanus tandanus
AAAGGGTTTGGACTCCACCAATCCACAGTAAGACAGATTGTGTAGAAATGGAGGAAATTTAAGATCATTGTTACCCTTCCCAGGAGTGATCGACCAACCAAGATCACTCCAAGAGAAAGGCGTGTAATAGCCAGCAAGGTCACAAAGGACCCCAGGGTAACTTCTAAGCAACTGAAGGCCTCTCACGCATTGGCTAATGTTAATGTTCATGAGTCCACCATCAGAAGAACACTGAACAACAATGCTGTGCATGGCAGGGTTGCAAGGAGAAAGCCACTGCTCTCCAAAAAGAACATTGCTGCTCATCTGCAGTTTGATAAAGATCACATGTACAAACCAGAAGGCTATTGGAAAAATATCTTGTGGACATATGGGATCAAAATAGAACTTTTTGGTTTGAATGAGAAGTGTTATGTTTGGAGTAAGGAAAACACTGAATTCCAGCATAAGAACTTTATCCCATCTGTGAAACATGGTGGTGGTAGTATCATGGTTTTGGCCTGTTTTGCTGCATCTGGAACAGGACGTATTGCCATCATTGATGGAACAATGAATTCTGAAATTATACCAGCAAATACTAGAGGAAAATGTCAGGGCATCTGTACATGATCTGAATCTCAAGAGAAAGTGGGTCATGTAGCAAGACAATGATCCTAAGCACACAAGTCATTCTACCAAAGAATGGTTAAAGAAGAATAAAGTTAAAGAAGAATAATGTTTTGGAATGGCCAAGTCAAAGTCCTGCCCTTAATCTAAGTGAGATGTTGTGGAAGGACCTGAAGCGAGCAGTTTATGTGAGGAAACCCACCAACATCCCAGAGTTGAAGCTGTTCTGTATGGAGGAATGGGCTAAAATTCCTCCAAGCTGATGTGCAGAACTGATCAACAGTTACCAGAAACATTTAGCTGCGGTTTTTGCTGCAAAAGGGGGTCACACCTGATACTGAAATCAAAGGTTCATATACTTTTGCCACTCACAGATATGAAATATTGGATACTTTTCCTCAATAAATAAATGACCAAGTAAAATATGTTTGTCTCATTTATGTAACTGGGTTCTCTTTATCTACTTTTAAGACATGTGTGAAAATCTGATGATTTTTTAGGTCGAATTTATGCAGAAATGTATAAAATTCTTAAGGGTTCACAAACTTTCACGCACCACTCTATAATATGGCAAGAACCTACTTTGCTTCGGTGGGTAAATGGATTCACTGAGTGTTCTAGTTTCCTGAAAATGCCTGACAATTTCAGAGTTTTCCTTTATCTAGATGAACTGCCTTTACCCAGATATTGAGCTTTATCTGCCCAGAGGAACTGGACAGACATCAGCGGTTTTTGTTTGTTTGTTTGTTTTATGGCTGTTTTTGGTGCGCCGGCGGCCATCTTGAAAAAAATGGGGCCATATTGGAATTTTTGATGGCTAGCACTTTTTTCTTAAATAATAACTTAGAAAGTACATTCATACCAAATGTCATGCTTGTATCATCAACTTAATGATTCTGGCCAAAAATCACATTAAGCTGCTCCAATATTAAATCAAGTTTAGTTCAAAGGAAGCTAGAGATGTCCTCATAAAACTTTTTCATTAATTTAGCAAATGAAAACCATTAAACAAACCCTTACCAAGTGCATTTAGAAATCACAAAAATCAAGCAAGCACAGAGAACATGGAGCTGGTGCTAATAAATGATTTGATTGCTATGTGACCTGATCTGCGAAAAACTTCTTCTACTAAACAGTCTTCTGTATTTTTAGAAGCTTGCCATCTAAGGAACTTCTGTTCCAAATTTCAGCTATGTATTATATCCAATGTTCTCTGAAATATTGAATAGCTGAGGGCTAAAGTCACAAGGTGATTGTCACAATGCCATTCTATTCATCTATCAGAAATTATCAACATTTTGTCAATTCATGTCCTTATCTTTGGGGAGTGAACACTGAAAGCTGATTCCAGCAAAAGTCGCAATGATGACCAGTACATTAGTACACTGTACAAAAATATTTCACCAACTGTTTAACATCAGACAACAATAGTTTCCTCTAGTAGACGTAAACACTGGTAAGGTTTCAGTTTTTGGAAATAAATAATTTTTCAGTGAATTTTCTCAGACTTTGTGAATTCATTGGTAAACTCATCAGTTGGTGGGGTTGAGCAGTTTTTAGTGGGATGATGTTTCTTTTGTTTTGGAGCGCTAAACAGAAATGGCCTATTTTTGGCACAAATAATGTGCAATCTTAAGGTGACCACCTTAGACACTGCATAGCTCATTAAGTGATTTTCTGACTTTGGCTGTGTTTTTCCAGATGCGGTCACATATAAATAAATAGTTTAAAACATTTTTACATCATATCCAGCATTTATATTCTTTTGTTTCATTAATATATGGCATTTCTGCAGCTTCACAACTCTGTCTTTTGGTTCAGTTTGCTCCTTGTATTTCAAAATATAATCACAGATCTGGAGCAGTTTGGACAAACCCAACACATGGTATGTTTAGTTCATTATTAACTTGAAGAGTTCACTTGGATACAGCCCCTAGAAAAATTCTGAAATCACCACACTTAACCTGGGTTCACACTAGGCCACGATGTCCACGATCTCCATGATTTGAGAGAATTGTGATGAGTGTGGGGGGGTTGTGGGATCGAATTGTGATAATCTTGAGGGAAATTGGTGTAATCGTGATGATTGTGACAAAATATTTCACTGTCAAATGACTACGATTTATTACGATTTGACGTCAATCGTGATAGAACGTGGGAATCGTAGTATAGTGCAGCAGAGCTTAACAGAGTGTAACAGACCTTGATGCACCATCGTAGGGGATCATGCTGAACTTGGAAACACGATTCCTACAAGTTTCATCTCTTGGATGCACCCTGCCTCCTTTTTATACCCCAGTTGTGCTCCAAACATGGTCATAAATCATGGAGACTGTGAAAATCATGCCCCAGTGTAAACCCAGGTTTAACGGATCTTAACCCAGGCTTTTTAACTTTGTATCAAATAAACAATTCACAAATATTATACAAACCCATTTTTATGTAATAGCTGAACATTTAGGCTTCATGAAACATAGCTCAAACAAATTAACTACAATGATTTTAATTAATAGCATATATTTTTTTCCAGATTAAATAGGCTTTCCTTGGCATAAATAAAAGTTCTGCAATGACAATATATTTTTTCCCTGCAAACCAACATACTTGTTTAAAATGTAACATTAAAAGTAGAGGTTCCCAGTTGCAAAAAATTTATTAAATGTAAAAATGAGTAACATAACTTATTTATATTAATATAAATTATTTTTTGCATCTCTATCTCACTGTATTATTATCTGATTTTAAATATTCATTCATTCATTCATTTTCTGATCCGCTTAATCCTAATTAGGGTCGCGGGGAGGCATTTTCAAATGACAACAATGGTTCATTTACATACCTCTCACCACAGACAGTGAGAGACATGGCTAGCCTTTGATAACCCAGTTAGCTGCACTGGAGGTGATTTTATATATTTTCAATAAAAATGCTTTTTAAACTGACCTCACAGTGTGATTTTTTAAAGTTTATCAGTGATAGCGACTGTGTAGGCACATGACCGTTTTCTTGTGTAAAAATGAATATCCCCTCGCACATAGCCTGATGTCCATAGACATGCATACAAAGATGTCAAAATCTGATTCAAATGCGGCAGTTTCTGACATTTTTAAGGATCAATCTGATTTTTAATATTTTGAGGAAGACCGTAAAGAGGAGGCAAATTGGAAGAAACGAGCCATATCAGTTTGAGAGAGAATATGATGTTGAAGCTGATGAGGATGAAGATGGTGAGCGTTTAGAAAACACAGTTACAAAAGGGGGCATGATTATGGTGATAACAACCCTTAATAAGCGAATGATTGGTAATTAGCAATGTTAGCAATGACAAACTCTTTTTAACTGATAAAGTAATGACATCTGATGAATGATGTGATCAGATGGTAAATATTATCCCAAAAAGAATGCAGAATCTACAGGTCAGATTCAAAGCTGCTATCCCATTATCATGCTGGGACAAGCCAGGGCTAATTCAGAACCTGTCCTTAAGCTGAAAAAATCTGTTTGCATTTCTATTATCATGCTATGTCCCAATAATGTGAAACTAAAGCCTATTCCCCATAACATGCTGCATGGGAACAGGGAGCAATCCGACACACAGTGTGGTTTAGCAATCTGAAAATTGTACTACCATTTACATGAAATAATCATCACAGCAAACATGAAGGTGTTTTTAGTGAACTGTTTGTTTAAATTGCCCATCACACCAAGCAAAAGGTGTTTAACTATTTACATAAAATGTCCATCACAGAAAACAAAAACGAGTCCTTACGCATCTATTTACATGGGAAGCCCACATATAACACAAAAGCTAGTTTATACTGACATCAGCATTATGGAGTTATGGCCTAGCGGCTCCCTTCAAGATAACATAATAATAATTCAGTTTATGATCATGTTAATGTTTCTTAATTTGGACATCTCTTCACATATTAGATAGCTAATCCAACTGTAGTGACAAAGGTTACTCCTTCAAAAGTTAGCTGGCTCAAGTAAATTTATAATGTAAAAGATAGCTGCACCTCCTCAGGAACGAGGGTTGCCAACCATACATATAATCCTCATCACATATCAGTGAATTGCACGTTTTATTTTTCAAGTGTCAAATTATTTGCAGCTTGCTTTGTTGCTATTATCTGTGCATAGATTCATGTGCATACACTTGCGAGATTCATGTTTATATGTTATCGCCAGGAACAAACAAAGAATTTATAGCATTGAAGGTGGTGTGGTGAAGAAGTGGTTAGTACTTAACTCCTCACAGCAAGAAGATCTCACTCAGTAAGGGTGTGGGTTTCCTCAGGGTACATTCGTTTTCTCCCACAGTCCAAAGTCATTCATGATAAGCTGATTGGGTGTTCCAAATTGCTCCTAGGTGTAAATGAGTGTGAATGGTTGTGTGTTTGCCCGTTGAGCTGGACAAGATGTACCCTACCTTTGCCTACAGTTGGCTGAGATAGACTCCAACCTGACCCCTGACCCTAGTTGGATTAAGTGGTTTGGCAGATGTATGAATGAATGAAGTAACAAGGTAATTCCATTATTTTTCCATATTAAACTGAAAAAATATATGCCATTTATTTAATTTGTTTGAGGTATGAAGCCAAAATGTCCATTGTCATGTCTGTAATTTGTTCATTCGATAAAAAGTAAAAAGCCATGGTGAAGATCCTTTAAAGGGTTGTACCCTGCTCAGATTGTTTCGAACCTGAGTGTTTTAACCTGCATAAATTAGCACACCGAAGGGGAAAACAAACAGAATCAAACTGTTCTATTTAAACAGAATAAACACTGTGTATGTGAAAGCACACTAAGAGTACAGATTACCTTTAATATTTACTCTATCATCTCCAATCATGCTTTCATGTCCTACTGTAAATACGAACTTTATTTTATGTTCACTGAGGGTGGTGAGATGTTAAATCCTTCATCAGTTCCTCCTCCCTTTACTCAGAGAGAAATGGAATAAAGAATAAAGAAAGACCTATAGTGGGCTGAGATATTATCTGATAACAGGCTGTCATTTTCAAACCATTTGGATGTCTTTTGCTGTTTTTGAAGTGCCAATTGTACACCCACTCAATTACTCATCTCTGCTCCCCCCTTCAGTATGCTGTCTTGCCTGGAGTAGATTGATGAAGAAACATCGTGCTGTGGTTCACGGTGCAGATGAGCAAATGTATTTATGCGAAATGGGGCTTGTCTCAGTTCCTGACAGTAAAATAAGGCTTTGATGGAATGATTGCATTTATCCGCTAAATATTGTAGCAACAAAACGTGCTGATAAAACATCCCCGAGCAATGGTGATGTGGGATTTTTTCTGCTTTGACGGGCAGATTTTTCTAACAGGCAGAAAACGAAACATTAATATAAGTCAAATAAATACTTAATTGCAGCCGCGAGGGCCATGTCGGCATCATAAAGAACGCTAGCACCCATCAGGCTGCATTTGATATTATTATAACGTTTCTGGTTTCAATAACAGGAAGAGCATTCGTCTGTTTTTACTTTTTTATTTGCATGTATATTTTGCTTAATACAAAACACCCACACAGGAATATTAAATATTAATGCCATCATGTTTAGACTTTACATCATCTTAATAAAAAACACATCCAGCATTTTACCTTAACTTTTTAAGAGCTGTGACCTTCTTATATATTTTTGATAATAGGTTAATCAAGTGAACCATATCTGTTCACAACAAAAACTTTTTTATCTTGAACTTTTTTATTTTTATTATTAAACAAGAATATTTTGTATATAGAATAACAATTTTGTTTAAAGAAGTTAAAACCAAACATTAATTTGTTTGCATTTTCACTGTGAGAATGTACTAAAGTTAATAAATCATTTTATGAACCAAAAAATTTGTTGAAGTATCTATGGTCTATTTTCACACCTAGCTGCTATTTCCTTAGTAAAAAAATAAAATGGCCCAGTGTAAAACATGTTATTTGATCTCTTAGTGCTATTCATATATACATACACAAAACAAAACTTCAGGCAAAGCAATAGACCTTCTGTCCCATTCTTACACTACTTTTGTCACCTGACTTCAATATAAACAGACAACAAATACTGCGTACATGGCCCTGGGTGGGAACAGTAAATGTGTTATAAAGAAAGAAAGGTTAATAACAGGATCATTTAAATGATTTTTAAAGCCAATGAAAGTGGCTGAACTGATTGTACACTTACTTTTGAAGAAATGAGAGGAGATTATTTGAGTTTCCAAGAGAAGCAGATTTCACATCGACACACCTTTTGATAATGTAGCCATTCTGACTCTGAAATTCTTTTATAATTATGTTATCTTAACTGTAAATATATTTCGGTAGAATTTTATTTTATTATTTCTATCATAATCTTAAAAATAGAGCCCTAACTGTAAATCTTTCTGAAAGAATTTTCAATTAATTAACTTGTGTGATATAAAGATTTAATCATCTCCATCCAGTAGTATTCTGAGTTTGTACTGTGTTTCCAATTCTGACATGCTAAGTGGAGAATATTTCGAGTTATATTTCGAGTAAGTAAGAGATAATGTACCCCTTATTGTGAAATAGACCAGTAAGAGTGATGGAGGATCTTAAATCATGCTGAAGGGGTTGAGGTGATTATAGCAACATAAACTTTTTCATAGACTCTTATGATTTCTTAGGATTAGCCTAATTATAATTCATGTTAAACTGCACATTAAAAGTTATATTAGAAAATAATATTACATGGTGTTTTCTGATGTAGTAACCTTTTCCACAGAGTGTGCATTATCCACTCAAGAATGAGCTGGAATTGTTATTTGATTATAGCAATATCATTGATATTGAATATAAGCAATATTATTTACAAGACTTCTTTCTGCAGATTGAATTGATTGGACATTGTTCTCTAGAGTGCCTGATCAGAACGGTGTCCTTCATTGCAGTGGTCTACTATTCATTTATAACATTCTGGTTTTAACAAAACCATGTGATAATATGAAATAAAAAGATAAATCTACATCCAATTAAGATAACAAACTTATTGCTAAATATAGCAGGTATAGAAAAAAATATATTTTATACCTTTGCAACCTGAAGTGGAGACAAGCAACTATTTTCCATCTGTTTTTACTTAATGCAACAGCTGCGTGAAGGATTTAATAACAACAGTTCAGAAAAAAAAACTAAATCACTGAGATTTATATAGGATCACCCCTCCTAAAGAAAGTCACATTTTTTTCAAAACTTACACCTGATTTATGATTCTGCTTTCGATTTTTTTTATTTGTTTATTTACCTAGCAAGGAAAGGATTGAGGCATGCCATGTTTCCTGTGTAGTGCTGTATTTGACAGAGCTACTTCAGTAAAACACTTTTGGCCTCGTAGCTCATATCTGCAGTCCATTTTATTCAGCTTCTGGATGAACTTGTTTTTTTCCACAATGTATCTAAGGGCACCATGTCTACAGTGACATAAAATGCCACTGCATTTGTAATTTTTTTCTTTTTACTGGGTCCTTTCTGATTGTATGGAGTGCCATGTCAAATGGACACCAATATTATTATTTCATTTACACATCGTCCAAAACCACATTTTTTTTAATTATTATTGATTTATCATCCAATTCTACTTCTACCTGTGATCAACTGTGATCATTCTGACTATTCCCAGAGCATTCTATTGCTCGTAAGTGTAACTTAAACAAATCAATTATGGGTTGCAAGACACTGTCAAAAGATTTAATGGATAAAGTTGATTTTTGTCAAAGAAAGGTCATTGTGTGTATGTGACAACAATATCACAAATGATCCACAAATGTGGCTTTTATGGGAGGGTTGCAGAAAAAATACCAGTCTTTCACTAAGCTTAGCTAAATTGCACCATGAAGATTCTGAGGCTAAATGCAAAAAGGGATTATATTCAGATGAGACCAGAATTGAACTATACGGCCTCAATTACGAACAGTATATCTGGCAAAAAGCAAATACAGTTTGCCATCTAAAGAACACCATACCTATAAAACACGTGGGAGGTAGCATCTTGTTGTGGGCGTGTTTCTTTGCAGCAAGGACTGCACCAATCGTTAAAATTGAAGAAAAAATGAATGGGGCAAAATACCATCAAATTCTTGAGAAAAACCAGCTGCCCTCTGCCAGAAAGATCAATCAAAAGAAGGTGTACTTTCCAACATTTCAGTGACCCAAATTTGACCACACAGTGGTTTAAAGAGAAAAAGGTGAATGTCCTTGTCTGGCCTGCTCACAGTCCAGACTTAAACCCTATTGAAAATCTGTGGAAGGACTTGAAATTGCAGTCCACCAATGGTCACCGTCCAATTTAACTGAGCTTGAACAATTCTATAAAGAAGAGTTGGCAAATATTCACAGTATAGATGTGCAAAGTTAGTAGAGAAGTATCCCAATAGACTCATGGCTATAATCAAAGGACGAGGTGGTTCCACAAAGTACTGATTCTTGGCTGTTATAAGTTACATTGAGTAAATACCCTGGAAATTTCTTTGTGCTTTGCAGGGTGCAAGTTTTGATTTAAATGAAATCCCTGTGTTAATTAGGGAAAACCTTGCTACAGAAACATTCTGTAATATAAATAAATAAATAAATAAATACAATAAAATAACAATAATAGACATTGCTATTCATTGCTATTCTTTTGATTTTCATTGCTATTCTAGTGATACAGGGGTTGTGGAAAAGGAGAAAGTTGATAAATATCAGGACTTGAAAAGAGAGGTGGCTAGACTATTGGACATCAAGACAACTATAGTTCCAATAGTGGTGGGAGCACTGGGCACAGTCAGAAACAACCTGGAGAAAATCTAAGAACAATAGGCATCTCTGCCAAGATTGAGCTCCTACAAAAAAGCCGCCCTTGGAATGGCGCGCGTCCTCAGAAAAGTTCTTGAGGCCTGAGGCTAAAAGGCTTAGCCTGCCCTCGAACATGCGGAACTATCCGGCATAAAATCAAGCAATGAGATAAATTCTATAATAATAATAATAATAATAATAATAATAATAATAATAATAATGATAATAATAATAATTATAATAATAATAATAATAATAAAAACTTACAATGTTGCTCTACCTACTCTATTACACACATGCATGTGAAGCAGAGTTTGCCTGAGCAGCTCTCGACTGCACAGATGATAATATGCTTACGTGCTGCTGTACTTTCTTAAACATGAACTGGTAGACATGTTGATTTTTCTGTCTACTTTTTGATTATCAGATTGATATAATTCAATAATGTATTGTAATTTTTTAGCTTAGTAATTATATTATAAGGCCAAAAACCTTGTAAATGTTGACTAGATTGTTTGAAAGTGTTTGGCCATTTGATGGTAATTTTTCTAGACGTCTGTCTGCATCATGACCTTAGGGGCTTGTCCCCAATAGCTCATGTAAGGATTGATGTTTCACCAAGAGACAGGTTTTCAGAGAACGCTATATAGAGATAGAGACACTTTATGAGGCAGTCCCTTGTTTTATGACTCGTAATAAAGACAGGGGCTGTTCTGGCTGAAAAGCTTTTTCTCAGCAAAACCTCAGGCACTGACTGGTGATTATCCACCTCAACTTTTTTTGCTCTGTTACTTGGGGGGGCGAGGAAGCTGATGGATGCCGTTATGCACCTTCCAGTTTAGTGAAAGTGACAGAGGGGGCATTAACCCTGAAAAAAAGGCAGCCTCAATTCGCCGCGGTGCAGACTGAGACCCAGAGTTCATCTCATTTGTTAGGAAAGTATAGAACGTTCTCTCTCCATTCCCTCACCTCTTTCATGCACACTCAATGACGCTCTGTTACTAAGTGCTATTTGAGCCATGGTTATTGAAGTCGTGCAGGCGTTTTAATCGCCCACCTTGTTGCCAGAAGCCCACACTTCACACACCTGTGTCTACGTGAATAATGAACACTTAAGCACAGATGTGGAGGAGCTGTTGAAATGCAGGCCAGTGAATTTCACAGTTTTTAAATAGCAACTTTTTTCACATTTCACATTTTTTAAAGTTTCCTATTTCTAAAGAAGAGACAAAAGTAAATCTTTTACATATTGCTTTTTATGTGGTAAAATGCAAAAGGGAACATCATTTTAAAGGAAAATACAATGAAACACATTAACACCTGTTTATGTAGAAACATTTGTGATGTGTCTAATGATTGTACTGAATTTGTTAAACCAAAGAGATTACAGTCAAGTTTTGCTGTTAGGTCCTGAAAAAAATTGGAAAAGCAAAAGACTGAAATGTACCTCTCCAACGAACTCTTTATTATTTATTATTTTAACATTGTAATATGTATTAATTATCCATCTAAAATATTCATTATATGTCCACATCTCCAGTAAGGCTGGGTATAAAAAATAGCTTTTCCAATTCAAAATCGGTTCTCATTTAAAAAAAAATAAATTCTACTAATCCTTGAAATCCTGAAATCAATTCCTTAATATTTTTATTTTCCTGTGTGTAAAGCCTTAACACTGTTAGATGTGCGCACACAAATATGTGTGTGCATGTGTATGTGTGTGTGTGTGTGTGTGTGTGTGTGTGTGTGTGTGTGTGCGCGTGCGTGTGCTGGCGAAATGCACAATGAGAGAAGTAAGAGGAAGGTGGAAAGAAAACACTTGGTCGTGCTTATCATCTAAATAACATCCAAACAACCACACATAAAATGTAAAATTGAAATTATTGTCCATTAGTTTAAATCCTTACTTCTTCCCAAAAAAAGGACATGATCCCCCCCCCCCCCCCTTTTTTTTTGCCAGAAAAGGGACACATGCTTAACTGCCCTTTCAGAGCTAACAATTCAAAGCACGGAATCCTCATATATCAGTAGGATAGAACATTTTTGCCAAACAAGGAGGTTTCTAATGCTTTTACTGATGTTTTGGGTAAAATGAATGAATGAATGAATAAATGAATGTTACATAAAACTGTATTTATTTTATTAAAGTAAAACTGGACTTTTAAAAACTTTTCTGTCTCTGACAACTTACTTCCACTAGTTCCTGTTTTAATACTTTTTTATTCATTAGTGGTGGAAATGCACGGTATCGAGTGGAAGTGATGTTATTAAAAACCGCCTCAGGGCTGCAGTTTAGCCCTGCTGTTTTGTTGCGATTGCCTTTATCTACTCCTAATTTTGGTTCCAAGAGATGCCTGAGATGCATGTACTGTATAAAATAATAGGGATTCGAAGATTTAACTGGATTTTGGTCTTTATTTCTTTTTACTCATTTAAGGTAAATGAAAACATCTATTTTGATCTCAAGTTATCGACCAAAAAGGATGTGTATTATTAAGTCCACATGAGCACAGGGACCGACTCTTTTATTTGGAACTTAAAACTCAATAAGTAATGGCTTTTCATATGTACTTGATGCTCACTTTGCTCTTTGAAAATAATATTTTCCACTCTTAAACTCCTATAAAAAGACACACACAGCTCAAGAAAGGGAATGATGGAACAAGGGAATGAGGGACTGAACTCTTCACATGCTTCAGAGCACCAGCCAGTTGCTTCAATTAGATAAAGAGAGGCTCTGCAGCTGAGCATGACTACCGGCAAATCTCCAAAACCAAGCTCCAACACCAAACACCTCTCACAGGTGTTCCTTTATAATTATGGCTAACCAGGAATTGCGGGAAGTGAGGAGGGATTTTAACACTGTGTGTGAAAACCAATTGCTTCTGAGGTTTAATTGGGACAGAATAATTTGGCTTGGGTTTTTAACCATGTTTGCTGTGAGCAATTTTATTTAGTGTTAAAATGAACATTTAAATGCCACATATAATAAAACTGTAGATTCATTCTGAGATTTTCATATGTGCAAGATAAATGATAAGACATGTAAAACGCATTGTGTTTCATTATTTTTCCTTATTTGAATAATAAAGCTGTGACTAATTCATTTTCTGAGATATTTCTGTCATTCAAATTTCCGCTAGATTTTTTTTTATGCCGCTGGAGTTTTTCATTTACCCTCCATATTCTAACAAAATTTTAAATTGGCTTAGTGCCCTCACCCTCACGTGACAAATTTTTTTCAGGCTTCTTTGATTTGCGCTGTTACATGCTTTCGGCTGACAATTTATCCATTTTTCTTGCAGGAAAAATGCTGATTTATATATATATATATATCTATATATATATATATATACACATACACACACACACACACACACACAC
>JBCNYH010000026.1:13437659-13449169 GCA_039654325.1 Tandanus tandanus
ATACTAAGAAATGGAGAGTCCTGGAATGGCCGAGTCAGAGCCCAGATCTTAATCCCATTGAGATGCTGTGGGGTGACATGAAACGGGCTGTACATGCAAGAAATCCCGCAAACATCTCACAGTTGAAACGATTCTACATTGAGGAGTGGGGCAAACTGTCATCAGACAGATGTCAGAGACTGGTAGATGGCTACAAGAAGCATCTCACTGCAGTCATTTCAGCCAAAGGGGGTAACACTAGCTATTAGGGGGTAGGGTGTCCTAACTTTTTCCTCTGGTAAAATATGTATTTCTATAGAATTTTTATTTTACAGAAGATCTTGTAAAGTCTTTTATTCAGCAATATTACTTGCATCCCTCAGTATTGTTAAAATTGAGATTAATTATTCATAGATCCAAAATTGTTACAAAAATACACAGGCTTTGATAGGGTGTCCTAATTTTTTCACATGACTGTATATATAAACTTCGATAAACGTTTAATCAGTGGAGACAGTTAAACTTTACGACTGAATACAGCATGTTCCCTTGTTCACATTGTGCACATTTATTTTAACATTTATTTGGAAAAAAAAGAATGTTTTTTTACATTCTGATCACAAGAAGTGTGCTTTTAATGCCAGGAAACACCACTGGGCTTGTCATATACCTAAAGGCTCGATCTCATTTGGGCAATTCTTTGGCGACTGCCCGTGATTTTTTGAGTTGGCGACTGTCAGTGATGATCTGCCATGATCGGCAGTGGTTGGCAACCATTTTTGACTGTCTTCTTTGTAGTTGGCGACCATATCGCTAACTATCCCCTACTATGGTCACAGACATAGTTGCAAACAGTCACGGACAGTTGCCGATTTCCTGAGACTGTTTGAGACTTTGTTTTCTACAATCAGCAACCATAGGCACAGACCAAGCAGACGATGTCTGTGACCATAGTTAATTGTCCAAGGACGGAGCCTGGAGGTACCTCAAATGATCAAACTTTTAAAGTGCAGGAAAGTAAAACAAACAAACAAACAAGGTATTTATCTATTCAATTAAAGAGAAATAGATAAGAGGAAGAATCATATGACAGAATGTATAAGTAAAAGAAAAAGGGCCTGTGTGGGAGGATTTCTTTTTTTTTTCTTTTTTACTGTATTTCACGATTTCATTATTTATCTCTATTCAATAAACTTAACTAAAAAAATTGGTGAAATACAATGTCGTATCTGTGTTTTGCACCAAGACAAATTATACAAACAAAAACAAATAAACTACATTTATAAACTGTTAGACAGTTAAAATAAGTGAGGCTTATTTTTTTAAAGGCAACATTAATTGTTTTATTATCCTACATGGGATCATTGGACAAGCAAACTAAAATGAGATTTTTTTTATGGTTTATTTTCATTTATTTAATTGATTTAAAAAATAATAATAAATAAAACATTATCCCCATTTTTGCAGGGTTGATCATGTCTATTTTTCCGAGATCACTATTAGATTGTGCCATTCACATGTAGTAGCGAAGGTCATGGGTAAATGACACAATAAATAAGGTAAATTATTAGTATCAGAAATATATTGCAATATTAACCATTAAAACTTCATGTCCTACACTTATATTTAAAAAAAAAAAGAAATACTAATTGAAGGTTATTCTGAATTGTGGTATCTTTAAGTGGTCCTTGAAGCATGTTGATTGATTAAGTCGGTGTTTTTTATGGCAGTTAACCATGGTTTGGGTAAAGCTACGCTAATCATTGTGCTAATCATAGCCTTGGGCAAGCTGTGTTCAAAGCCTCCACATTTGGAGTGTGTTTTTATGATGCAGATTTGATTTGTTCATAAGTTTTTCTTCTTCTGTGGTCTCTGGAAGTGGCAGAAGCTGTAGAAACTGTCTTCTGTGGTGTCTTATTTTCCACTCATTGAGGTGCACAAACCCAGCAGAGTGCAGCTGAACACAAAAACAACAGGAGAGGATGCT
This sequence comes from Tandanus tandanus, assembly GCA_039654325.1. Classification (NCBI taxonomy): domain Eukaryota; kingdom Metazoa; phylum Chordata; class Actinopteri; order Siluriformes; family Plotosidae; genus Tandanus; species Tandanus tandanus. The sequence continues at coordinate 13,439,626 of JBCNYH010000026.1, forward strand.
AACAGCGCTAAGAATCTTTAGATATTTCCTGGTATGTGGCATCCCACTGTGCAGTTTATTGATTCACCCATCCTACAGGAACCAACTGAGAAGTCAAACACTACAAAGAAAAGTCATGATAGTGTGTGTTCACACTCACTGGATTTTCCCCCTTAAACTCTGCTGCATATTTTTACATGTAATCCTGTGGGAAGCGGCAGCAAGGTGTTCACAAGGCAGCCGATTTTTAAAAAGTGATGCCGTTGGCGTTTTATTCATCAGGCCACAATGCTTTCAAAAGTACAAAAGACTGAAAAAGTTTGATTTATCACAAAAGCACTGTGTGATGTCAAGCATTTTTTTTAATAACCTAACCCATCAGGTCACAGCTCAGAGGGTGGAAAGAAACACCAAGATTATAGATAAAGAACAAATCTAGTCATTTTCAGTAATGCAATTTTCTTGTTATTACAATCAATAAATAATTTGTGAGTTTTGTGTCATCCCTGTAGACCATTAATTATCTCCCCTTTCTGTTAAGAAACAGATCTCTCTTTACAGAAAATATATACAGTTGCTTATCAGCAGTTGCAAGTTTTGAATCTGTTTATGTATATTGTTTGCCAAAGAGATTTCTAGGAATAGATACAAAGAATAAAAGAGCCATTTGGAGCACCTCTTAACATATGTACAAGTAACCCTGGGTTTATACTCGGGCACGATGTCTGTGATCTCCGCGATTAAAAAATAGTGCTCCACGATTTATGACCACGCTTGGAGCATGATTTGGGTCTAAAAAACGGGGCGCTTGCAGCCAAGAGATGAAACTTGAAGGAATTGTGTTGCCAAATTCACCAAGATCCCATACGATGCCACATCAAGGGCTGTTATGCTCTACTGCACTCTACCGCGCTTCCCTCGTCCTATCAAAATTTGCGTCAAAGATTTTGCCACAATCAGCGCGATCATCACGAATCCACCAAGTTCCCTCAAGATCATCACAAATCCACCAAGTTCACCCAAGATCACAATTCGATCCCACCCCCCCCACACTCCCCACGATTCTTTCAAATCATGGAGATTGTGGACATCGTGAGTATAAACCTAGGGTAAAAGGGGCAAAAGTAGCCCCTTTTTTGTGATGTATTTTAAAGGAGGTAAACCATACAGCTCCACATACTGAGCGTGCCAAATGTATTGCTTGCCTGTCATAATTTGTTCATTTTTTGGGGGTTCGCTGGACATTGGATGAATAAAAGAAGCACTTTCAACAACCGTGGGTGACTTTCTATTTTTCCTAAAGTATTATATATCCTTCCAAGCCTGTATTATTTAGCCTTTCAGAAGCTATTACCTGATTAAATCAATGAATTCCATTAAACCACCAGACACATGTTAGGTCCCCTGATAAAGTAAGTTTTCTTATTGAGAGGGAAACACTAATATAATGCTACCAGCAGGATGAATGAGCCGCATAAACGTTTTAGGGTGAAACAGCCTAATTTGGGACATTTCAGACTAAATTGTAGGCTAATAAAAACATTAATAAATTCATATACCTATAGATTGATAGATTAATAGATAGATAGATGGATATAGAATATAGATATATAGATACATATTTATAATGTTGTCATGATCACTTATTTCATCTGTGAGAAAGATACAGAAAACAGTAATTGCGCCTATCATAATTATTTTAAGTAAAATTTTGCATCTGGAAATAAGATTCACTGTAATGGCCTGGCGAGCTGTCCAGGGTGTACTCTGCTCTCGCCCAGAGTCGCCTGAGATGGGTGCCAGCCTCCCTGCGACCCTAATTAGGATTAAGTTAGGATTAAGCGGTTCAGAAAATGAATAAATGAAATAAGATTCAGAAATAATCTGTTTAATCTATAAATATATTTTTATAAAAGTGGTATGAACTATATGGTGAGGATGTTAGGATATTTACTTTACACAGGCTGGATTTTGGTGTTTACTGCATATCTAAGTTAATAGCATTAACTCAGAAGGACACACACACACACACACACACACACACACACACACACACACACAAACATGCTTCCGCTCTTCATTACAGTTTCATAATGAATGAGAAATGAGAATCAGGGATTTTGCACACATTATTTCACACGCCCGATGCAGGGCCTGTGATGGCCTGTCAACATCTTGACATGTTCTCTCTATCTGTTATTAAAATCCATTTCTTTTTCTCTCTCTCCCCGTAGGCTTTTCTGATCCTCTCATCACATTTGTAAATACTAATTTAATTGATACTCATGTTGTTTGGGAATTAATGAGCTGGCGTCCGTGTGCTGGCGCGCATTGACAGAGCCGCTCGGCTTAAAATTGGTTTTCTGGACCTTATATTGTTTCAACAGAAATGATATCAGCCAGACCATTAAAATCTGCTACTTCCTAATTAACCCCTGATTGCTTGTTTTTGCACTGGGTGTATGCTGTATTCATACTTAGACTTAAAGCATTTCTGTTTGGATTTTATCTTAGCTAGATCATCACTGCAGATAATGCATATAATTCTTCCAGGATTTGTGACCGAGCTTAAAGTAGTGGAATTTAATATGCCTATTTGTAGCAAAATTGAAGCAGTGCTTCACTTAATTTCCTGATGTTATAATGTATGCTATCTTGCTAGCAATGTACTATGACTGTAATAATGGCTTTTTCTCTCATGTTCTCATGTATTCAGAAATTCACTGAATAGTCTCTGAGATGGAACATACCCACCAAGCTTGAGGTTAATAAATGTTTTAGTATATACTACACAAGAACATAAGAAAAGTAAATGCAAACAAGATTTTTATTATTATTATTATTTTTTACAATTTTATTTGATTCATGCATTTGTTTAATGTTTGAGGGGTGAATTATGTTTATTATCCCAAGATAGTGAACCAATCAAATTGCACCATTGCCATGTAGTATGTACTGAAGAGCATTAGTATGCACTGCACGTGAACAGCGCAGTCTCATTCTTCCACTATCTGGGAGTTACTAGACATTATCTTGATTGGATAATTTTTAAATCAAAATGATGGACACTCACACTTTGTCACAATCACTTGAAGCAGGTGATATCATCATTATCACATTTTAAAAATGTACAAGTTTTTGTATTTTTTAGTTTGTTTTTCTTGTTTTTACATGTAGCATATACTAAAACACTGAATAAGTTTGGCCATAGTTATTAGCACATCTGCCTCACAGCAAGAAGGCCCTGGGTTCGAATCCCAGGCTTGGGCGTTTCTGTGTAGAGTTTACATGTTCTTCCTTGGCTTGTGTGGGCTTCCTCTGGGTACTCCACTTTCCTTCCACAGTCCAAAAACATATGCATTATTTTCATTTACAGCATTTGGCAGACGATCTTATCCAGAACGATTTACAATTATAATTTTTTTTATATAAAACTGAGCAGTTACGGGTCTTGCTCAAGGGCCCAACAGTGGTGATAGTGAACCACTGACCTTCGGATCAGTAACCCATCGCCTTAACCACTAAGCCACCACTGCCATTAGGCTAACTGTCACCACAGCATTAGACTAACTGGCTGTTCCATATTGCCCCTAGGTGTGGATATGAGTTCTTCTTTTTCGTGCAGTACATGTATATAGTAAAAACATTACACAGTATTTATTCTCTGTGTGGAGCTCACCTGCCTGAGTAGGGCATGGTTAAAATACGTAAAAATAAACTATAAAAGTCTTGTTTTATATTTGTTTATATTATTAGCATATTTATATTTGTCTTTTTGCTTTTCGTTATGTTTCCGTGTAGTACATGCATTGAATGAGATTGAAAACACACCACTACGTACTGTGCTTATGCTTTGCTCTCAGAGCACATGAAGCTCACCTGCATATTCATGCTTAAAATATGTAAAAAAAAACCAAACAAACAAACAAAAAAAAAACTGTAAATTTGATTTTGCTGTTATGTTCCCATGTATGCTTAAACAATTATTCGACCTCAGGCTCGGTGGATGTCGCTCCTTTCATGTCAACCACCTTGCCTTTGGCAAATATTTGTTACTTATCTTGCTCGAATATGCTTTTCTGCATATATCATCTTGTGAGTAAGGAAAGCTGCTTAAAACACCTGTGAGAAAGTGGATAGAAAACTCATTGGTATTCTATATGGCCTTCACTCCCTCATTCATTTCCCATTCCACTCCCATGATGCATGGTTTCTGTTGTAATGTATGTTTTTACCTGAGAGGGTTGCAAGCCCCCTGCAGGACCTATTCCCTAGGCCAGACATCCATTTACACTCACATCCACACAGTAACACCCTTACTGGCCATGGGGCTTGAACACAACACAGGATTTTCTAGCTGTGAGGCAAAAGTGCTAACAACATCACGCTTGGCCATCAACTAGTACATGTATATTGCATTGTTATTATTTTCTAAAAATACAGTGCTTTTACATAGCCAGCATATCTTACTGATCTCCTTAAGATAAGGTACCAGTCTCAGGTACCTTTTTCAGCTAATGCAAGCTTATAAGTAAATCCAAGAATTCAGTCAGTGGTGGATGTTTTTCTTATGTAGCCCACAAGATTTCAGGTACACAGGGTTTGTAAAAGACTCATTGTTTACCCTGAACAGCTTGCCAGACCATTGCAGGGCAACACACACACAACCATTCACAGTCACACTTACAACTAGGGCAAATTTGGAACAAACAATTAGCCTAATGTGCATGTCTTTGGATTGTGGGAGGAAACCGGAGTACCTAAAGGAAGCCCACGCAAGCACAGGGAGAACATGCAAACTCCACACAGAAACACCCGAGCCCAGGAATCGAGCCCAGGACGTTCATGCTGTGAGGCAGACGTGCTAACGACTGCACCACCTTGCCGCCCATGATGAAGATTATGATGATGAATATTTATTCATTCATTCATTTTCTAAGTTGCTTAATCCTAATTAGGGTCACGGGGAGGCTGGCGCTCATCTCAGCTGACTCTTGGCGAGGGCAGGGTACACCCTGGACAGCTCGACAGGCTATCGCAGGGCAGAAACATGCTGACGGCTATGCAGCCTACTTTTTACGAAAGTCAGCAGTCAATGGTATACAGGGTTGCCTGGTCTCAGCAAATTTTTCACACCAAATATTTCTCAAAACCCTGAAAGCAACTGAAAGTTTTTGTGCCTTAACCAACTTATGATATGATGTGATGCGACATATCCTTTTAACCCCACAACATCGTTTTTTGTTTTTATCACAATGTCACAAAAATAAAGGAGTGAAGAAAGAATGCATCTGACCCAAATGAACCGAGGTGCCTCTGTCTATGGCTGTCAGAAAGCCCAGCATCAGGATATTACCCCAGCTTAGCACTGCGATAAGATCAAAGACATAAAGACACGAGAAAATAGATCCCTTTGAACTGAGTGCAAGATCTGCCCACATCATCCTCTGTAACTCTGAGACATTCTTGAGTGCTTCAGCTTCCTCCATCACTTTGGACATTTTCTCTTTGACACTTCTGTGGTGTTCTTGTCCTATCTTTGCTCTACTTGCATATAGTCAGAGTTCCAGTCATTCATGTTTGAATTTGAGGACTCTTTGTATGAATTCAGGATATATCAGGAACTAATTTGTATCTGAAACTTTTTTAAGAAGAACAGGCTCTTTGTGTGTATCTTCGGAATTTCATGATATAAGGTGTAAAAAGGAGTAGTGTGTTTGTGTGTGTGTGTGTGTGTGTGTGTGTGTGTGTGTGTGTGTGTGTGTGGTGAATAGCCATACATCCCTGCTCTCCTGCAATCCAGGTTGCATAAACAGCACATAACGTTTAATGTGAATGAAAAGACTGGAACGATTAGTGAAATAAACACTTCAGGGCTTTTGAGCCTCAGCAGCCGTAAAAATGCAGCACAGGCCCCTACAGACAGTGATTGTAGATATTTGGAGTTTCGTTTTTACAGGTTCTTGGTTTATTAAATACCTCTACTTTGTACCTTGAGTCGAGGCAAGAAGATTACATACATACATCTAGGCTAAAGACATTCATTTTTTACAAGACACGTTTATATTGTTGTAGACTTCCAGTGTTAATGCAATTATGGTATCTACTGCACTTGATTTTCATAAAAGGTCATTTCATAATAATAGATAAGATTTATATCAGCTTTTATGTACTAGAACAGATTTTGATGTGGTCAAATGTAATTAGACACTATTCATTGTCATTGCTTTTAATTCCTTGAACCTGAATTAAATGCCTGGGAATCCTTGCTCATTCCTCCTGACTAGTGTAACTCAGTCAGGTTTAAGCTCATACACTTTTTCAGCTCACATTTTCTTCTGCTGGATTCAGGTCTGTGACAACAATTCTTTTTGCATTGGTTTTTGTTGTGTTTTGTATGCTCAGGTTCACTGCCTCACTGGAAAACCCACTTGCTACTCACAATGTACTTTCTGGCTGATGTCTTGAGGTGTTGCTTTAGTTAGTATATTTTCAGTTTATTAGTATTTCTTACACACTACCACATGGAAAACATGCAAACTTCACACAGAAGCCTGGGACTCAAATCTAGGACCTTCTTGCTGTGAGGTGGACATGCTAACCACTATTCCACTGTTTCTGCTTTACACTTGAAGTAAGCTGTTTAATTAAGCACTGCAGCTTCACAGTTCTACTTCTACATAAACAGTTAATGCTACTGTTTTGTTGTTTAATTGCCTTGACTTAATGGTGGATTACAAATCATTCACCACAAGGAAGTGTTTCTTTAAGCTTTATGGAAGGAGTCTCCAGTGTGAGTATGCTCAGTGAGAGGTAACACTGTGACTTTAAACTGTAACCTTTCTGATATGGTAAAGTCTTTAGGAAAGAGAAGTCCTGATGTATGTATGTTTTTCAGTTTATTTTGTAAAATAACAAGCTGTGTTTTTTTTAATTGCATAATAATAAGAGAGAGAGAGAGAGATAAAGAGAGACGCTAGGGAATGACTGTTATTACAGTAGTTGCCATAGCTTAACAGATGACAGGAAAAATAAACAATGTTTTTTTTTCTGACATTCCACAAAATTAAATTAAACTGTAATTGGATGAAATGTATGAAGGGGCTTTCTTCATTTAAAAGTTTACTTTGTTGATCAACAATTGTATAACAGGTATAAAAGCATTTTAGAATAGGTTATTACAAAATTATCAGGTTTGCAGTGGGAACAGTAACTCCACGTCATCACACTACCAGTCACCAAGTCACCAAGTACATTATTTTACGATAACAGTACCATGCACAGTAGTTTATTTGTTAATTAGACCAGCTTGTGTAATAAAACCTATACCAGTTTAGTTCGGATAATTTTTTTAAACTCGATTTGTGGTCTTCCATTCATTTTTGCTACCTGCGTTAGTGTTCAAGCACACGATAAGGGGTCTCCAGTCTCTCACATTGACAGAATGGTAATTACTACCATATGTTTGTAGGACACTGTCTCAGTACATATTTCTGTTTGACTATTTAGTTATCTCTGTGCTGCTCTGCATGTATTTTTAATTAATTAGTTTCAGTCCTATTTGGATGGTATTGTCAGTGTGAGAATTATCTGTCATTCACTTACTCATTATGGACTTACTCATATTTGTATTTATATTCTGTTTTATCTTCTTATGATAAGCAGCAGAGACGACAGAACAGCTGCACAACTGGCACATTGTTATAATGATCTGTAGTGAGCAACGTCAAGACAATTTACAAGCATTCTGTTAGTCTTTGTAAACTTTTTACAGCATACTTGTACATCATATGCCAACATTTCACAAACTTTATATAATAATAATATTTATAATTATAAGTAAACCAATATATGCTGGAATTGTTGTGTCCAAGAACAGAGCAGTTAATCACCACAGGGAATGGGTCAAATATTACATATTAATTGCAGGAGGGCATACATTTTGCAAAAGCAGTACATAAAGGAGACTGTTTATTGTTTTTAAGATATTTATTCTGAACAGATCTACCCCACAACCCATATTAGAATTAGCTACCTGAGTTTTTCGTTTAAATTAAGTAAAAAAAAAATAATAATAAAATAAAAAAAAAGAAAAATCACAAAAAATGAAGTTAAAGATAAAATAATAAAATTTGGAGGAAAAATGAACAATTGGAAATAGGTTATAGGTTTCTAAAAAATAAATAAAGGAAAAGGGCGGTACAGTGGCGCAGTGGTTAGCACGTCCGCCTTACAGCAAGAAGGCCTGGGTTTGATTCCCGGGCTCAGCCGTTTCTGTGTGGGGTTTGCATGTTCTCCCTGTGCTTGCGTGGGTTTTCTCTGGGTACTGCGGTACCCTCCCACAATCCAAAAACATGCACAGTTGGCTAACTGGCTGCTCCAAATTGCCCCTTAGTGCATGAGTGAGTGTGAATAGTTGTGTGAGTGTTGGCCCTGCAATGGCCTGGTGAGCTGTGAAGGGTGTACCCCGCCCTTGCCCAGAGTCGGCTGAGATGGTCGCCAGACCCCCCCCCCCCCTAATTAGGATTAAGCCACTTAGAAAATGAATTAATTAATTAATTAATTGAACAAAGGAAAAATAAAAAATGGAATTCAAAAAAACATAGAATAAATTAAAAAAGTTCGAAAATTAAAATCTTTAAAACAGCAGAAAAAATAGTCTGAAAGGAAAGTGACATATTTTTAAGATTATATTTAGATTTTCTTGTATAATGTTATCTGATTAATGTGTCTTTTCTATTTATTTGAAGAAAATGTACGTAGTGTACATAGTACATCAAACCAGCAGCTTGGGCCTGGGAAGTTTAATGTATAAGTAAAATGTATTTAGAGATAAATGTTATTAATCATTAAGCACTGAGAGCATCACTAATAAAAGAGTAAAACTGTGAAAGAATTATGGGGCATCTTGTTGGTAACAAATTATAATCTTTTGTGATCAAAGTTATTTCAAGCTCTGATTTAATCAGCAGTCTGATAGCACATGAAAGCAGGATGAAGATAAACAAACAAATAAATAACATATTTTTCTCTGTAATAGGGTGAAGTTGAAAGATGGTGTGGTGTTTTTAGGAGTGAAGGCCACTAATCCAGTGCAGTGGACCATCAGTCAGGACGTGAGGAGTGAAGGACATAGAGTCGTTACTCTACACTGTCGGAGAAAAGACACCGGCTTTGGCCAGAGGTCAGTAACATTTTAGCAGGGTGTTTACTGGGAAAAGCATTAATTACTATGACTTTTGCTGAGGTGGGCACAGCTCATGTAAAGAGTGCTCTGGCTTCACAAAAGTGCACACTTTTTATGAAGGAAACCTGTTAAATCTCATCTCAAATGCTTCTCAAGAGTGACGCACACTGTGGTGGGTATGAATTAATTTATTATAGTATACAGTGCTTTTGAATTCTAAGATCTGTTTTTATGATTTTGTTGTAATACACTCAATTTTGAATGTTACTGTCACTATCGTAATAGTCATTCACAAGGACTTTGTATTGTTGAAGCTCTACATAAATAAATAAAAAATGTGTAATTTATGATACTGTGGATTTTTTAAGTAAGGATATA
>JBCNYH010000026.1:13562750-13577651 GCA_039654325.1 Tandanus tandanus
TTGCCTGTTTTTTGACCACGAGTTTGCCTGCCATTTTGAATTGTCTGCTTATCTATTAAATATTGTGCTCTACACCTTTTCTGTCTGCATGTGGATCCTTTTCCCCCTGTCAACCCTAACACATGCCTGCTCCAGCATCAGCTCTGTTCCCCCTGCCCACAGGCACAGGTCCACACAGAGATTGGAAATTTGGGCTTATTTGCTTATCTAATATGAAACTTTATTAAAATATCATGCAAGTCATTAGAATCAGACAAGATTATGCATAATTGCTTACCTAACTAAGAGACTGAGACAGCTTAAAGAAAAAAAAAAAAAATACCATGATTGCATAAAACACTATTTATTGATGAGTATTGATGGTTTACAGTAGGAACAGACTTCAGGACAGACTCAGCACTTTCTGCTTTGAGAATCTTCGTGAAAAATGGTCCTGTGGTCTCCATTGACTCTGTAACTGCCCTAATGTGTTTTTAAAATCGGCATGATGGAGGAACAGACAGCATCTCAGCACATACTTTTTAATTATCTGTTGCTGCTGGGCTTACCATGGTCATCAGTGGGATGATTATTAAATTGCATCCTTAGAGCTGGATTTCTGCATATGTCATATGTTTAAGGAATACATATGCTCATTTTAACATAAATTACCATAAAAAGCTGGATTACTAGCGGAGTTTGAACCCATGGTTCCTCCCTGGAAGTGACGTCAACACATTGGGCGGGGTTGTCCAGTGAAAGTAAACAAGCAGATCTGTTCAATGACTGACATTTTATTTAATAAAAAAATATGTTCAAGAAGCAACTATGGCTAGCAATTTTGAAGAAATGCGAGTAAATGGTTACCTATTTGAACCAGAGAGGGAGGAGTCTTGTGGAGACAGTGAGACGACGCATTCTAGTGACTCTGAGGATGAAAATGCTGCCAGAGATGTGCGTGATGGTAGATCCAAAATGGCTTGTGCAGCTAACGTTTTGCACACTCGGCTTTCCTGTCATTACATTAAAAGGCAGCATGTCTCTGAGCATGCCTTGTGTCGTAGCACTCGCACGCACTTTAAAATCGGGCATGGACTGATGTTGCCAGAAGGAACCGTTGATGTTATACGTGATCGTTTTACATAGCTAGTAATACAAATTCACCACAGGTGCCCTTTAAACCAAAATAACACTTATTAATGCAATAATTACAACTAGTATTTATGCAGCAGTGTACTGGCAACACTACTGGAGCACACTGATCAATCTTGCAGTCTTTTAATTTGAGCAAACAGAAGACTAACTTTTCGACACACTGTGTCTTCGTCAGAGTCGTGTCACAGTGTCATGGTGTGTCGAAACTTTAGTCTTCTATTTGCTCAAATTAAATGACTGCAAGATTGATCAGTGTGCTCCAGTAGTTTAGTTTAGTGTTGTCCTTTGTCCTACTGAGAAGCATGCTGCAGAACTTAAGGATTGATGCATGGAGTGCCCTATTTTTATAACACAAACTACTGTTAGATGTTTATTTCAGTGTCTGGTATCTCATTCATGCATCATCACGAGTCTTTTTTAAATTTCATATTTACTCTTACTTCTGTCATGTTGCAATACATTTGACAGCAAAAACAGCAATATTTTGGTACTTAAAGGCAAGTCCAAGTGTTCAGACACATCCCATTTCTGTTTAGTAAATGACTCCTCAGTCAGAGCAACAATGTGGCTAGCCATGTTTGCTGAAACTCATGAAAATCTGGTGCTGTGAACCGAATCATGAAATTATCCACAGTAAGATGGACAAATGCATTGCTGCACTTCAGAAATTAAAGGTGCTCAGACAGTCAGCAGCATTCATTTAAAATTAAACTGTTTTAAAATATCAAACATGTCATTAGAATAACATGCATATATGATGCATAACTGCTTACCTATCTAAAAGACTTATATACTCCCTGCTCTGAGAAGCTTAAGGAACAATGGTCTCTCCTGGCTCTCTTAATGCTTGTGCAATGCAGTTTGCATGAAAGACCAACATACAATATGTTTTTAATTATCTAGAGTTTCCTTTGACAGGTCAATACTGACACATGCCATAGTAATCCATAGACTAATTTTTAAATTAACCTCAATTGGGATGACGGCATTCCTGAAACAGAATACACACGTGACACATAAGTGAGTGAACTGACAGAAGGAGAGGTGAGAGGAGTGAAGACAAATGTCAAAACACAGACATGAATGTGGGAGACAACTGTTTCTGTTAAAACTATTCTGGTCAGGAGCTGGGCTGTGCTGCATGGGGTTGTGGTTCAGCTTTAATGGAGGATGAGGACATGGTTCAGTAATCACAAATCATTAATCATATCACATTCCTCCACTGAGGGGTGCTGTGACAAATTATGTGCAGCAAAAGGACAGCTGCTGTTGAGTCTATAATTTCACCTGAGTTCTTATAAGTAAACAATAATCACAGTGGATCTGTATGTCTAAACTGCTTATGTTTTTAAGTGCCATTTAAACTGTGCATTTTCCAATCCGGCTTTATCAGTGGTGTTCTGTTAGAACTCCAGTTAGTTAGTTTTTGTTTTCTGGTGTCATGTACTTTTGTTTTGATTGTCCCCTTTGGCTTTCCACATCCCCATTATTGCGCTCACCTGTGTCTCGTTGCCTGCCTTCTAGTCTGTCTATTTAAGCCCAGCATTTCCTCACAAGCATTGCTTGATCGTACCAGAGTTTTCTCCTGTGCCTTTCTAGTGTTTGTAAGGCTGTTGCCTAGTAGTTTTTGACCTTGCCTGTTCCTTGACCATTCTTGCTGGTCTCTGTGACTTTTGGCTACCTCTGCCTCATACTCTGTTTTGACTTCTTGGATTCTCTGACCATTGCCTGTTTTTTGACCACAAGTTCACCTGCTGTTTTGGATTGTTTGCCCATCTATTAAACTTTATGCTGTCCATCACTTCTGTCTGCATGTGGATCCTTTGCAAAAGATGAAGTCTGTCTGTTTCTGAAGGTAGCAGAAGAAAATTATTTTGGCCACATTTGAAGGCAAGCATAAGTATTTACAAGTTATTCTGTTCATAAGCAAACTAAAAAATTGTGGCTAAAGCCACATACTGTACATACAGCAAGTGACCATGTGAAAGTATTTGAACAGCGTGATGACGGGCACCATTTTCTCAAGTGGCATGAAATGGGTGCGTAGGGAGTTAAATTGTGCTCAACTTTCAGGTGACTTGATTGAAGCAATTACGATAATACAGCATGCTGCAAGAAAGCAATGGGTTTAATGATTCCAACATTAAAATAAAAGAGCTTCTAATCATTGACATCTTAAATCCTATATAGCGTATATTAGGACAATAAGATGTACCATTCAAATGTTTGGGTTCACCCAGAAAATCTCATATTTTCCATGAAAACACAAACTTATGTGCATCAAATGAGTTGCAAAATCAATATTAAATGTTGTCAAGACATTGACAAGGTTAAAAATTAAATCAAAAAATTCTCCATTTGCATCTATTAAAGCCTTGCAGACATTTTGTTGATGCAAGATCCAAAAATTTCACCCCCTGCTACCTCCCATAAGTTGGACTGGCTTTGATAAGCACTTATGTACCATGTGGTCAAGCTGCTCCCAAAACAGCTCAATGAGATCCAGAGACTGTGCTGGCCACTGCATTTTTAAATTTTATTTTTATTTTACTTTTTCCCATTTCCTCCCCTAATTTTGGTCTCATCCAATTGCCACCCATCAAGTATTGCCTTTCCTATCACACATCCACCACCAATCAGGGCGGGGTGTAAGCATGAACATGCCCCCTCTATGACATGCAACGCTACCACCCACCTCTTTACGAGCTGCGCATGTATATATGTGGCTGGCCTAACACGCTCGGAGGGAAAGTGCTATCCACCCTTTGTACGAATGAGCTCACAGATGCCCATGATTGGTGGGTGATCATTGTGAGTGACATCCCTCCCTCCTGTGAGAACTTGGCCAATTAGCTCCCATGGACTCCTGGTCAAGGATGGCTGTGGCATCAACCTGGATTTGAACTCACTATCTCCAGGTTGATTGTCAAGCTCCTTGTGGATGCCCCACTTGGGACCAGCCACTGCATTATTGACAGAATACCAGTTGACTGATTCTTCTCTAAATAGTTCTTGCATAGTTTGGAGCCTTGTCCGGTTGTAGGAGGAAACTGAGTCCATTCAGGCGCTGTCTATAGGGTATGGCAAGGTGCTGGATAATAGAGTGATAGCCTTTCTTTTTCAAGATTCCTACTACCCTGCACAAATCTCCCACTTTTCCATTACCAAAGCACCACCAGGCCATCACATTTCCCCAACCATGTTTGACAAATGGTGTCAAACACTCCTCCAGCATCCTTTAATTTGTTCTGTGCCTTAAAAATCATGTTCTTTGTGACCCAAAAACCTCAAAATTATATTTGTGTATATATAACAATTTTTTTCTAAATCTTTCTCTGTCCAACATCTGTGTTCTGTTGCCTATCTTAATCTTTTCCTTTTATTGACCAGTCTCAGATATGGCTTTTTCTTTGTATCTCTGCCCAGAAGGCTGGCATCCAGGATGCTGGTGTACCTGTCCTTTTACTTAGTTGAACACTGTGGTCTCCCACTCTTTCTATCCTATGTAGAGCCAGTTTGGATGAGATCTTCAGTTTCTTGGCAATTTCTCGTATGGAATACCCCTCATTTCTTAGAACAAATATAGACTGATGAATTTCAGAACAAAGTTCTTTTTGTTCATTTTGAGTCTATAGTCAAACCCACAAATGCAGATTCTAAACAAGCCTAAAAAAGGGCATTTTTTTTCAATCAGCACAACACCTTTTTTATTTGTGCTGACATAATTACAAAAGGGTTTTATAATGATCAGTTAGGCTTTAACATAAACTTGGATTAGCTAACACAAAGTGCCACTGAAACACAAATATGATAGGTGTTGAAAATGGGGCTCTGTACACCTATGTAGATATTCCAGTAATAATCAAACTTTTGAATGGTAGTGTTGAATAAGTTTATTATGTGGGTTAACTAACTAACCTGAACAAATGTTTCTGTTTGCTAACATAATTTCCCATAGAATAAGTCATGCTGCAGTGAAATTCAGACAAACAATGAATAAATCATTTGAAATGTTCAACTAAAGGGAAAATTATAACTTTAACATTGGGGTGGTCAAAAAATATAAACTTTTGATTTCTTGCCCCTGATTCTTTTGATTAGGAAAGTTACTAGAAAAAACATTAGGTAAAGTAGACCAGAATTACAGACACTTTAAAATAGTCAGATTTGTTTTAAGTTGAGGTGTGAAGTGGATAAACTCTGAAACAGCAACACATTATGCTAAGTACTTTTATTATTTATATCCATCAAATAATCCTTGGTATTGCATCAATGCCATCGGATAGCTAAAATATTGCAGTGTTGCCATAAGAGAAGTTGAATGATTATTGCATGACAGGCATGTGCAACATAGTAACTCAACTGTGCACTTTTAAAATTTTTAATGAATAATAAAACAGTTAAAGAATTCAGCTTTAATATGATATAGGAATTATTCAGTCTTGGAGGGTGTAAGGGGTGATAACAACCCCACGACCGAATAATTCTTTGTACCATACTTTGTCTCATTTAATAATTGCTTATTATTTGTCCATGCCATATTTTTTCAAACACTAATTTTTTAACTATGAAATAACCATAGGTGTTGGTTTGAAATTAAGTAAAATTACCTTTCTACTTACCTGCTACTGTTTTTCATTTATGAAAATAATTTCTTTATTTATTCATTTACTCATTTATTCTTTGAGTTTACAGGAGATGTGCTATACCATGATATATATCGTTATCGGGATATGACAGGACTTTTTTGACTACATCACCCAGCCCTAGTTTGTTCAATATCAAACTCAAGACTAGCCCTCATTTATAACAGTGCATTGTGTAAGCAAGTCTCAGAAGCTGATTATATATCAGGCTGAAGTTTTGACCTTTGCTTTAATGTCATTTACCAAATAATTTTTGAAGTTTGATGTGACCTACTTAAATAACATTTGTGCAACCTCTAAACCTTCTCCACATGAACCAAAATGTTGTACTCTTGTTCTGTTAAATACCCTGTGGAGCAAAAGATAATTTTTTCCCCCCCTGTATTTTTTGTACCACCCTACTGTATTTTTTTTATTGTACCCACAAAAAAAAAAAAAACCCAAAAAAAACACAAAAGCAACATGCCATATTTTTTTCCTCCCACTGCATCGGCTAAGTATTATCTAAACATTCTACTGCAGTTTATGTTACAGTATGATACACTAGAGATTTTTGATCTTGTGGGGAACTAGCCTGATGCTGCTCATGGTTTTCCTCAAAAACATTTTTTGGTAGGAAATATTCAGAAGGGATCCAAGGCATCCAGAGCTGGCAATGAGCAAATCTCTTTATGTATGCATGACTGGCATCACAGTGGCATAGTCCTGGGTTTGAGTCCTGTGCTTGGACGTTTCTGTGTGGAGTTTGCATGAGTTTCCTCTGGGTACTCCGGTTTTCTCCTACAGTCCAATGACATGCACGTTGGGCTAATTGGCTGTTTCAAACTGTCCGTGAGTGTACAATGGTGTGTGTGTGTTATGTGTGTGTTGCTCTGTGTTGATCTGGCGAGCTATTCAGGGTGTACCCTGCCTTCACCCATTGCCGGCTGTGAAAGGCTACCCTAATGGGATTAAGCAGTTTGGCAAATGAGTGAGTGAAAGAATTCGTGTGCATGAACATTTTCAGCTTATTATTGCTTATTCCTTTGTGCATGTGCCTTAACAGTCATGTTTCATGTGAATTTCCAATAAGTTGTGTATAAAATAAACTATAAATTATAATAGTCTTACTGCTTATTTGTACTTAATTTCTATTAAGTTGTTAAAAATTAAAAAAATAACAATTTCCATATTTTGTATATTATATTTTCAGAGTCACCACATTTAGGACCCTTAAAGGTTCTATGTAGAATTCTAGAACAAAAACACTTGGTATTTTGAAAGGTATCTTTCAAAAGCTGAAAATAATCAAACCTAGCCTGTCATTTTTCCATGTCCTGAATTGGACAACAGATGAATGAATAAATGAATGAATCAGCATTGCTTCCTACACTCTCTACATTGACTCACTATTTATTTTCAATTGTTTTTAATTGTCTTAGATTAGTTCGATAGACTTTTGAAAAGGTTTAACAGTAGATTTATGCTTTATAGATATATTTTAATAATCCATAAATTGTGCAGTTTTGCTTATATTTTATATCTGTTATATCTACAAAAAGGCTGTTTTTTATTTACAAATTAAGGACTGTTTTATTTATAAAATTAAACAGTGCTTATTTTTTAATATAAAAATTCCTAATGTGTAATCATTTCTTTTTGAGGATTATAATCAAATGTAAATACAAAAATCTAATTTTCACCCTTTAATTTTCCTGAAAAAAGTGATGTCTAAGCTCTGATTTAGCTCAATTGTATTTGCTAGGGATTATGGCATTTTAAGTAGTTCTCTAATCTCTTGGTCATTCTTTTAAACTGCTTGTTTGTGAAACACGATTTAAGTGCTGTGTTAAGGTTTCCAATCTGTAACATCTAAATTGTGCATTGCCGTACAGTTTGCAGACTGAGCCACCACACTGCCATGCCAAAAATAAATAGGAGACTTTGACTGGATGAAAACTGTAATGATTAATATGTTTCAGGTAGTAACATTCTTTAACCTCTACTGATGCAGTAAGTACTTTCTCATTTCTTAAACAACCATGTTGAAAGATACTGCATATTCCATGGTAAAGATTCCATGGTAAAGATGTAACTGTGTTTCAGAAGGTTAAAATTATTGGCCTGCATCAAGCAAATAAAGAATATAAGGAGATTGCTGAAATTAATAAAATTGGGTTAGGAACTGTCCGGCACATCTGGAAAGATAGTTCTAAACTGTAGCCTTCATGCAAGAAATGTTGTATTATCAAATTTTTGACACAGAAATTATATTCACCCCCCACACCCAAAGTATTTTTATAGCAAATTTAAGCATATTTCCATGTAAAACAAACAGTTTTTAAGAAGAATAAATGTGATATGGTGTTTTAATGAGCGTCCACTGAACGGAAGGTGAAAATTTGCTCGTTACGAGCCCCTGAAGAAGATGTGGACAGCTCACCAAGGTTGTGATATAATATATCCTTATATCAATTATTCAGTCAAAAACTTTTACAAGTGAAATTTATGAAAATTTCAAGATGATGGCTATGTATGAAGGAAATGAGCAACAAGGCTGAAATTTTGTGTGTTGCTAGATCTGATATACATGTTGCATGTGGTGAAGTTTTACAACCTTGGTGAGCTGTCCACATCTTCTTCAAGGGCTTGCAAGATGAGCAAATTTTCACCTACCTTTCAGTTTTTGGACACTCGCTAAAACACCATATCACATTTATTCAACACCAGGAAATAAATATATATAAGTCTCCCCAGAGAGGTAGATTAAAAATATGCACATATATTTTTACACAAACAGCTGGTAGAAAAGTCCTTTTTGTTTTCACTGTTATACTTTTATACTCTGAGTACATTTCAGAGCGTGTATATTTTTACTTTTACTTGAGTAAAGAAAATGAAACATTACTTCTATCTTTACCAGAGTCTTTTTTACACAACTATCTGTACTTTTACTGGAGTAAAGAACATATGTACCTTGAACATATCTGTAAGTGTTGCTATATGGCAGGTAGCTAGGTATGCAAAGGTAATTGATGTGTTTATTCTATAGACCCATTTCCTTTTGTTGTTATTATTCACATTTTCTATTCACATGCAATCACCTGGCTTGCTGACAAAAGACAAGGAAGAAAACAGAGGAGTACAATGGCAGTGCCTCACAAAAATTTACAACAAACTCAAAACAAATCACCAACTTGGACAAAGTTGCATTAGAAAGATGTCATGACAGACTGGTTATTGCTGTAGAGAAACTTCCTGATTCATACAACCTCACTGATAAAAACAGGGAAAGTTAGTAGGCTAATCAACTGAATTTGAACATTCCAGATCTGACTACCCCATCTGAAACACTACCATGGACTTTATACACCTGGATTGATTGCTGCACGCATAAAAATCTTTGGATGGATATAATCACCACCATTCTGGCTGTGTTTAGGAGGTCTTATATCATAGACTTTAACAAAAATCATCAGCCTGTTTGATGAACGTTAAACAAACATCACAAAACAAAAGCGCTCACTGCAGATTTCAGGCAAGGTAAATTAAACTGGGTTCTAACCATGCATGTAGACTGCTGTTACAGGCTCTCTGTCACTTAATCATTCAAATTCATTCATTCATTAATTTTCTGAAGCGCTTAATCCTAATTAGGGTTGCGGGAAGGCTGGCGACCATCTCAGCCGACTTTGGGCGCGGGCAGAGTACACCCTGGACAGCTCACCATACCATCGCAGAGCATTCAAATTGGAATAAGCAAATAAAAAGGGCATTCTCGCCTTATGGGATGCATGAATCACTATTAGGCTTTAATCTCTGGGAAAGACTACAGTTGGTACAGTTATTCAAGTTTTGTTATGGATGCAGTACTTGTTTTAAAAAATCCTCCAGAATCAGAATCAGCTTTATTGCACAAGTTTGTGAACACAAACAAGGAATTTTACTCCGGTTTAGCATCACTCACTGTACACTGTGGTGTTGGTGTACAGTGCACTGTAACGGTTTCGTTAAAACAGTTTAAACAGTTTGTGAGCAGAACATAATATTCCTCTCTGCAATCTGATCCTGTCATGTTTAGTGGCTGATCCAAACCATACAGTGATGGATGTGCAGAGGACAGACTGTATGATGGCAGTGTAGGTGATTAGCAGCTCCTGTGGTAGGTTAAATTTCCTGAGTTGTTGCAAGAAGTGCAACTTCTGCTGGGCCTTCTTCTGGACATCGTCTGTGTGGGACATCTACTTCAGGTCTTGAGAGATTGTACTTCCCAGAAACCTGAAGGTGTCCACTGTAAACACTGTGTTTTGGAGGATGGTGAGGGGTGGGAGTATCGGGGGCTTCTCCTGAAGTCCATTGTCATCTCCACAGTCTTGATTGGATCAGCTCCAGGTGGTTCTGAATACACCAGAGGACCAGCCGTTCCACCTCCAATCTGTAAGCAGATAAATGGTCAGTGCAAAGCACCTCATGAATGTTGATGCATATAAATGAACCTACAGATCATTGGTTCTGTTTGGTGAATCATGGCAGAGAGGAAAGAGAAATGTTTCTGACACAGCAATCAAGGCTCAGGTGGGTAAGGTAGAGAGGAGAAAGCATATTTTGTTTTTACACAGCAGTGGGGTAACAAATGAAAAAAAGTGGCAGGTGGCTTGCTGGTGCAGATAAAGCAGCAAGTGCAACAGAGTAGACAGTACAAGAAATTAAAAAAGGGGTCTGATTCGTAGGTGGGGGCAAAAAGAAGAATAGCGGAAGAGGATACTGCACAGGGCATGTGGCAGCATGAGAACAAGACGGACTTCGGGGTAAATCCTTTAGAAAAGGTCGTGGAGGAGAGAAGGTAGCAGAGGGAAGATAACAGGAACAGCATGGAAGGGTCAGGTGAGTAAAATGCTTGTGAAGGTAGCGAGTAATAGAGTAGCTTCAACGAGGCTCGACACCAGTTGGAGTGAGATTGAGGTATAAGTAAGAGTGTTGATGGTGTGGGAAACAAGGTGCAGGTGCATGTCATCAGTACTCTGGAGATTGGGAACAATTGGCGTGGGAGTTGGGGAGCGAGTTGGGGAGTGAGGGCGTGACAATACCCCCCCCTCCAGGCACCCCTCTGGGGCTCAGATGAAGTTGAAGCCATGGGCAACCCCACGTTCAGGGCGCTGGTCAACTGGGGTGCTGGTGATGGAAGTCGTCCAACAGGCCGGGGTCCAGAATGTCCTTCTGAGGGACTCATGAATGTCCCTTTTGGTCCATATCCTTCCCAGTCGATTAGGTATTCCAGCTTCCCACGGCACCGGTGAGAGTCCAGGATGCCCCGGATGGTGTAGATGGGACCTTCCTCCGAAGCCAGTGGTGGAGGGGGTTCGGCCGCTTCACCCGACTCTGCGGACAGCGTGAATACAGGTGTCAAAAGCTATGGAAGAGGCATGTAATGAATTGTATGAGAAGCTGAACACAAAGGAAGGGGAAAATGGCTTAATACGACTTGCCAGCCTCGAGCAGGGAAATATGTAACATAAGTTAGGGAGATAAAAATGATAAAGGATCAAAATGTGCTGATAAGCAGTGAGAGTGTGCTGAGAAGGTTGAAAGAGTATTTTGAGAAGCTGATGAATGAAGACAATGAGAGAGAGAGAGAGAGAGAGAGAGAGAGAGAGAGAGAGAGAGAGAGAGATGGTTGGAGGATGTGGGAAGAGTTACCCAGGAACTGTGAGAATTTAGTAACTAACTATATAAAATCTTTAACCTGCAGGTGACAGTGGCTACCTTCTCACCCTGTTTACAAACCCGCAGAGCTCAGAGAAACTACGCTTAAATGAAGACTCATGAAGAAACTATGCCACTGTCACGCTTACACCGGTCTCCCTCCCCGACTTCACCTTCACATCTTTTGTACTCCTTTCAACTTTCTTCATCTTGCCAAGTGTCCCATTTCTTTTTCACTTATCTTGATGCTTTCCTGAACTTCCTTGTTCCACCAAGAAGTCTTTTGTCCTCCTTCTTCTGTCCAGAAAGTACCTTCCTAGCTTTCTCTCTCACCACTACTGCTGTAGCTATCCAGTCATCGAGCAAAAACAATGCCTGTTTTTCCTCTCTGAAATTCACACTGCAGACTTCCTCCTTTAGTACTTACAAACAAAAGAAACTGACAATTGATGATCTAATAATAGATATGAGATTTTTTTTTTTTTTTTTACATACCCGTCAAGAAATGTTTACTGCATGGCCAGTCATACTCAGAAGGTTCCCACAACTTTTGAAGATCATTCAAGGCTGTCTGTTTGAGAGCCCCTTGCCAGTTTAATTTTCTGTTGTTGGATGACAAGATCTTTAACAAAACACCCTATGCACCCTGCAGCACAACAGTTACCTGGTGTTCTGTTCATCCCATTAAAATATCAAAGAATATCATTCAATAATATACACATGACCTAAACACAGTAGTACCTTTGTTTTTGTTTTTTTGTTTGTTTTGTTGTTTGTTTTTTGTTTTGGTTTGTTTTGATTTGTTGTTGCCAACCTGGACCAGCTGTTGGTGACATCACCAATCAAAGTGTCTATTGAAACATTTCTAAAAGCCCATGTTCTGTGTTTTGCAGATCTGTATATGATGATGAAAATGAAGGGAGCAAGCGGGACCGAGGTTGTGGTCCACAGTACCAAAGCACCACTGTGCGTATCCTCACACACTTTGAGGCAGCACCGGTGGAGGGGCAGGGACAACCAGATTTCTTGCTAGGCAGTGATTGGCAGATTGATGTGACAGAGTTGGTGAAGGATTTATTGAAAGTGGAGGATTTACAAGTTGCCAAAATTATAGACGGCGCAACATTGATGGGGCTGAATATTGGAATCACCAAAGTCCAGGTGAGACACCACAACTCCCTGTTTACTTACATATAACCATAAAAAAATTATAAATGTCTAGTTTGAGGTTCAATGCCAAACCCAATTCTATCAAATCTCATTTATTTAAATTGTTCAGGTTATTATAGGAAACAGTGCTGAACAAATGCATTTAATTGTATTTTTTGCACATTTGTGTTGTGTTATGTGTGATATTATAAGTAGTAAACTTCCAACAGGAGCTCACTGGAATAATTTTTGTTTCTTTTTATGTGGTTGGATCAGAATTTTAGTAGACATTCAGTGCACTTGTGTAAACAACACCACAGATACACGACACTATGTACTGGGCATGTTGATTGATTAAGAATCCATTTGAATAGGATTTTACCTCACTGGTTTATACATATGAGTTATTTTGTTTGTTTGCTTGTTTGTTTGTTTTATTCCCTATATAACAGTGAATTAACTTAGGTCAGGGGTCAGAATTGTTGCTGCTAAATACATCAAATCTGAAATCTGTGATTTTATTTACATTAAAAGATAACATTGTTACGGGTCAGTGGTGGCCCGGTGGTAGGGTGCTAGATTACTGATCCCAAGGTCGGGGGTTCAAGCCCCACTGTCACCAGGTTCTTACTGCTGTCCCCCCAGTGCAGCTAACTGGGTTGAGTTAACTAACACACTCTTCGTGCACTAGGAGCACCTTATACAACTACATATTTGTGCAGTTAGAGTGTTATGGTCAGGTTTTCACAATCTTTTGGCCATAAGGTGTGTGATTTCTTTAATCCAAAGCAAACGTTAAAAAAATAATAAAAAATATTAAATTGCAAAAGTACAGTCAAAACAAAGAAAAAAAAAGTGGCTGTATGCAAAATTATCAACAAATGCTTTAGATACCATGCAATTAAATGCTAAACCTAAACATTTTGTACGTTTATCTACCCTGGTGAGCCTGATATGCTATCATTTCTTCAAACTCTGTTCATCTAATGGAACAGCAAGCAGCAAAAACCACAACAATCCTCGTTCTCTCCTATCACTAGAGAGAATTTTTCTCCACTGTGGACGGATAAATATGGCCTCCTGCCTGCCAAAAAAACTTAATTTGTCATTTTCCTAGCACAGCAGCTGCAGGATGCACCATGGTGTGCAAATGGTAGACGGATGAGTTGCAGTTATTCTAGCACTTACTCACATTCAAAATGAAATGATGTCAGGGACAGCAGAAAAAACTGAAAGCAGCACAACATCAACTGGCTCTGGCTCTATGGTAGGATGGATATGTGGAGCCAAAATGAATGAATGAATGAATGAATTAATAAAAATAAATAAAAATAAATTAATTAATAAACAAGATAATTTACAGATAAACACAGAAAACAAATTGCTGTCCCAATCCAATTGGTAAATAAACTTTGTTCAACTTTGTTACTGGCCCTACCTACTTTGTGTTATTAATGCTTACTTTACGTCCTTTGAACAGAAATCATCAGTGGTTTTAGAGTTGATTTAAATTGGTGAAATTAGGATTTATACTGAGATTGCCCTCATGGGTATTGACAGCCGAGATGTAACTACAGACTTGATTGTTGTTCATGTTATATGACAGCTATGCACAAAAGGTTGACTTTGAGTGAAATGTACACGTTTCTTCAATTCAGATCTACAATTAAGTGAAGATTTATTGGACAATATCAGCTTGAGTGAGACAAAGTAATAAATGCAAAGTTACTGTCTGACTGTGTGATGTTGTTAAGTTTGGTTGAGTATGCACTTTAAATATATGTAACCCTTTTACCACCAGCTTGTGTATTAAGAAACCCACCTTATGCGGTATGATGAAGCCTTAACCCTTCTTCAATGTTTTCATATGGCAAAAGAGACATTTCAAAAAGTAAATAACTGCCTAGGGTACTGTATGATTCTCAATTTCAATAAGAACTATTTGGAGACTAGTGGGAATATACTTTGACCTGTAAACACATATAATGCAAAATCAAATACTTAAATGATGAACACAATTCAATAACACAACGCAAGTTATCAGTTTTAGAAAATGTATTAAAGATATGAAAAAAACACATTCAAACCCTTTTTATAGAAAAGAAAAAATAAGAAAAAGAATAGACCTGGGAAGGTATGATTCTCCTTGACAGATTAGAAAATGTTGTTGGAGATAAGGGAATGGCCCTCTCCTGGTTTAAATCTGGTCTAAATGACCGTTATCAGTTTGTAGATGTAAATGGTGATTTCTCTGTACGTTCTAATGTTAAGTTTGGTGTTCCACAAGGTT
>JBCNYH010000026.1:13614581-13638215 GCA_039654325.1 Tandanus tandanus
AAAAAAAAAAAAAAAAAAAAAAAAACCCCCCCCCCCCCCCCCCCCCCCCCAGAAATCGTTTTTAGGTCAATTCAAGCAAAGCTGCCTGACAGTTTTATGTAACCCCATCATGTTATGCAAAAAATACATGCTTTGGTCTGTTGGATCCCCCAGGAGCAGGTAGAAAGTGTAGCTAGGGGAAGGGGTGACTGGATTTCCCCTCTTAAACCTGTTGCCTTCACAACCTGACCTCAGATAAGTGAAAAAAAAAATGGATGGATGGATGGATGTATGGATGGTCTGTAAACACACACAAAAAAGCTATAGCAATTAAGGAAAATATTAAGTATTAATTATTATCTGCCTTCAGTATTCTATATAAAACATCAGAACACAATGAGGGGTAATTGTTTTTTCATCCAGGACCACTGGTAGCAACAGAGGCAGAAAATGTCCTCTGAAAAGTACAAGCTGGCATGGCGAGAAGGGGTGATGTTTTCAGCATCTTCCTTTTAAGAGCATAAGTCTCTATCTGGTGTCTACATTTCACATGCCTTTCTGGTTTAAATCGCTTTTTATCACCAGCCGCAATAGTGTAGCTGGTATTGTGTTCACTTCTGTCAATTTGTGCCTTTGTATTGTTTTTATGTTTTTATTGTTATTATTATTATTATTATTATTATTATTATTATTATTATTGTATTTTTTTTTTAAGTTACATATACCTTTATCTCAAGAACTGCTTGCCATCACCGTCAAATTTTCAGGGTGGAAACTTCATCAAAGTTTATGAAAAGTTCTAGGTCAGCAAAATGGCTGCCGATGGTTTATAATGCTTAGATAGCAACAGGTGCAATTCGCCCATCAGGGGTCTCTTGAACCCTTCAAGAATGTCTTTTGAATTTTTCTTCCAACATGTCTTTGACTACACAAACATGATGCTTAAAACTGCTTGCAATTTTAAAAGCAGTATATATATGCCCACATTTAGAAAAAGCACCTCAACACTTCACCCACCAGTATTGTTTGAAAGCAATTCCAATATGCTCAGGGTATTCATATTTTTTAGTTATATTATATGTCCAACTAGACGCTGATGCTCCTTTGGATTACATGTGACACTTCTGGTTTTGAAATGCCAACAATATATGCAAAAACACACACTGGCAACCAAAGCTGGCATAATGAGGCATACTGTACAGCAATACTGTGAGATTTCTGTGTAAAAAGGGCTAGTGTTATTTTGGAGAAGTGTAAATTGTTTGCCTAGCAAAGTGCACACATGCTTTCCCATTCCCGAAGTTTAGCTCACCACCAGCTAAACACAGAGTTGCAATACTTTACACTCAGAAACTCAATTGTGTCCTGACTAATGTGGGTGGACTGAAAGAAATGGTTAATTAGAGACAGTGATTACCTTAAAAAGTGATTTTCTTAATGCATAATAAAGACTACATTATAAATGTAGCAGATGAGTGCACAGTGAATGTATTCTTTGTAACCCAATTTTTTTCATTTCATTTCATTTTCTGAACTGCTTTATCCTTCCCATCCCAGCTGACTTTGGGTGAAGGCAGGATACACCCTGAATAGCTGACCAGGCCATTGCAGGGCCAATCTATAGTTTTTTTATGTGTGGAAAAATTAAAAACTGGCAGTATCTAAATTTTGGGTTAAATTAGTTAAAATGATAAGAAATGTGAATCATAAACTATGCTTAACCAAAATGTTGAGTATCACATCATAACTATCATATGGTTCAGTAAATAAATTTTACGTTATACAGTTTTATATGTTGCAGGTCTTGGGTATCCTCTCCACAAATTTGTATATTGAGAATCACCTTTGTTTCCCTCAGACTAATTGCTGAGAAAGATCCTGGGTCCATCTTGACTTATAATACAATGGGCCTGATGTGAGAACCACACTAGCAGAGTTTTTAGTAAATGTCATGTACGAACAATTAAACTTGAGGCATTCAACAATACTAATAGAACTGACTTATGGAGGAGACCAGTTGTAAGAATTATGTATATTTGCTGTTATTCTAACATTATTTATTTTTTTACCAAATGTCTCTATATTTAACTCATCTAAATATATTTTAAGAGTTAAAAACCCTATAACCATAATTGCTTGACAAGATTTTTTACTTTGATTCACATTATAATTCTAAATGTATTTATTTGGTATTCTAATCTATTTAGGCAGATAGTGATGCCATTGTGTTACGATAATGTCAAAATGTGACAAAAATGTCACCTCTGACAGCAAATTGGCTGAACGGTTATGTCTTCTCCATATATCTTCTTTGTATCAGTATTAGGTTTGCTCTTGCAGGTTTGGCATGGCTAACTTGCTACATTTGGAAGACTTAGCACATCAGACCCTGGGAAGAGAGTGTATTTTTCAACAGCATGTGGATTTATTTGCACAGAAAGATGAATGCGTGCTATCATGGTGTAGATTGCCACGGCATGGACTTGTACAGATCTGTGACTACAGGTGATGTTACATTTTAGGCTTCTATGTTGCCACTCTTTCATTGTAGCAGGTCATTTAATTCCACTGTTCACACTACTAAAATTGTATAATCCCTATTCCTCTTTGGATAGCTGGCAAGAGACAATTTTTGAGCTTGTAAACTTATTTTTTTTATTCAACTTTGATGCCATTCTTTTGAATGAAACTTCCTGTCAGATACTATGGGAAGTGTAGCCTTGTATGGTTGTATAAGGGCATTAATTATATAAATCTTCAGCTCTTATGAACCCATGCACGCTTATACACAAGAGCAATTCATCCTTGTTACGCAGGTTGTTTTCACAATTTTGTTGGACATACAAGCCTTGTTTGAACCAGGTTTGCCTCATTTGTACTAACACAACTTACTAAAAAAGTACAAGGTATTTAAGAATACTAATACTATCTGTTCTTGCATGAGGCCTATTTTTCCCCATTAGCCACTCTGATCAGTATCGTTTTTTTTTACCCCTAAAGACAACAAAAAATAAATATGTGATTTGTTGATTTCTGTCCTGGGTTATGGACACTAAACTGACCCAGTGGCGAGGCTCTCTTGTGGGGAGCAACTGAGCTTGGGGAGATGTGGAGTAACCCCTTAGTCACCATTCAGCTCCCAGGTCCATCCTGACCCAGGATGGTAGCACCTGCTCAGGGTCCCTGCTAAGGGTTACTTAGCACCCACTGCCTTGTGGATGGCTAGGGATAGCCAAAGGCTAAGGGAGTCAACCCTGACAGAAAAATCAGAGTGGTAGCCCCGTAGACAGCCTGGTGGATATTCTCCAGTCACTGGCAGCTCCTGCAGTTGACCTGGTTCCAAATGTACTGGCCATGCCTTTCCTTTGGACTAGGCCAGTGAGACCAAAAGAGGGATTCTGGCACTGGGCAAACCAATCTCCTGTCAACCCTGCCCAGGCTTAGCAACTGGAGAGGCAACTCTAGCCTGCTGCATGGCCTTGCCAGGCATGACATCAAACCGGGGAGTGGTAGTTACTGGTTTTAAGCCAGGGCTCAATTGGTGTAGAGCTAGGCACCAGGGGCCACTCCTGACAGTGGGGGGGGCTATTCAGTTCCTCTGAACAACTACCGCCCACTTCAAGCTGAGCAGCCCTCAGCCAATAAGGTGCTGTCCCACCATGTCCTGTGTGGGTGCAAGTGTCTCAGGCTTGGAAAAAGGCTGACAAGTGGACCACAACGCCTTCACCCATAGATAAAATGAAGAAGGCCAGCCCAAAAGATTGGGAGCAGGAATGTTCGAACGATGCCGACTGGCCTGAACATACGAGACATTGATGGCCCACACAACACATCAGTGATTAGCAGTGAACAAGCCAAACTCAATGTTGACATCGCAGCTCTGCAGGAAACATGCATAGCAGACTATGGCAGCCTCAGTGAAAATGAGTATACATTCTTCTGGCAGGGCAAGAGCAAAGACAATCACAGGGAGCAAGGAGTTGGCTTTGCCATCAGCAACAGGCTCATTCCAATAGTGGAAGCAGGTGACACTAAAGTCAGAGTGAGTCATGAACATCAAGATTAACAATGTAATAGAAACAGTTCACCTTATGCTCCAACCCTGACCTCCAGCAGCAATACCAAAGACGCTTTTTACAGTCAACTTGAAGATTCCATCAAAAGACTGCTAAAAACAACCACTTTGTACTCCTTGTGGACTTCAACGCTAAAGTAGGGGACAACCAAGGCTCATGGCCCATCAGCCTCAGGCATGCGGGTGTGGGCAAGTGCAATGAGAATGGCCAGTGGCTCCTTGAGCTCTGCACACATTACCAGCTTTGCATCACCAACACCTTCTTTGCAGTCAAGAAGCAGCACTGTGTATCCTGGATGCACCAATATCTAAGCATTGGCACCAGCTGGACCTTATTATCACCTGCCGCAAGCACCTCTACACTATCTGCTCCACCCGCGCATTCCACAGTGGTGACTGCAACTCCGACTACTCCTTGGTCTGCACCAAAGTCACCTTTCACAACAGGAAACTCCATCACGTCAGAAACCCCAGCAAGGTCCATATCGATGCTACCACTACCTCCATCCCAGAGAAAGCTGCACAATTCAGAAATCTGCTTTGCAGCAAACTGAAAGACTGCTCCAACCTAGGTGAAGAAGGATGCTGGGACCACATCAGAGACACCACTCACGCTGCTTCCAAGATTTTGGTAAGAGCCAGGACTGGTTTGATGCAAAGATCACCACCTTGCAGCCGATGATGGAAGCCAAGATGTGCTGCTGGAACACCGCAAGAATCCAACACCTGAAAGCCTCGCTGCCATTAAACTAGCCAGTGGCTTCGCTAAGGAAGAGTTCATAATGTGTGCCAACTCAAACAAAGTGTGCCCCACTAAAATCCTTGAATGGTGAAATAATTCAAGACAAGCCCAAGCAGCTCAAAGGATGGGTTGAACACTACTCTCAGCTCTACGACCATGAGAATCTAGACTGCACTCGACCAGATCGAGAGACTGCCAACCATGCCTAAACTGGACAATGTCCCCACTCTAGAGGAGCTTCTGGGCACCATCAAAGCCATTTCATTTGGCAGGGCACCAGGATCAGATGGCATACCTGTGGAGGTCTTTAAATGCGGTAGTGGCCAGCTGCACAATGCTCTCCATTAGCTGGAGGAAGGAGCAGTCCCTCAAGAGATGCGAGACCCCATCATCACAACCCTGTACAAGAACAAGGGTGACCACAGCAACTGCAACAGTTATCACGGCATCTCTCTCCTTTGCATCGTTGGTAAGCTCTTTGCCTGTGTTGCACTCTGACACCTTCAGCAGCTTGCAGAAAGAGTGTACCACAAGTCTCAGTGTGGCTTTCAATCCCAATGTTCCAGAGTCAATATGATATACTCTGTGAGACAGCAACACGAAAAGTGAAGTGAACAACAACGACCTGTCTACATTGCCCTCATTGATTTAACCAAGGCTTTCCTTGGTAGACCTGGTTAGCAGAGACGGCCTCTTCAAGATCCTGCCGCTCATCGGCTGCCCACCAAAGCTTCTGAGCTTCCTGGAGTCTTTCCACAACAACATGCACGGTACTGTTCGATTCGATGGCAACATGTCTGAGGCATTCAACATTTGCAGTGGAGTCAAACAAGGATGTGTGCTGGCACCTACCCTTTTTGGGATCTTTTTCTCAGTGCTCCTGAAACATGCCTTTAGAACAACAAATGTGGGTATTCTTCTCCAGTCCCACACTAATGGCAAACATTTTAATATTGCCCGACTCAGATCCAAAACCAAAGTCAGCCAGGTCTTCCTCAGGGACATGCTCTTTGCCAACGATGCTGGTATTGTTGCCCATAGTGAAGATGACCTCCAGAACCTCCTCAATGGCTTTTCAAATGCCTGTGATGACTTCAGCCTGACCATCAGCCTTAAAAAACCAACATCATGATTCAGGGTACTAAAATTTTTCTCTCTCTCTGCATCAAGGACTACACACTTGAAACAGTCAACAGCTTCACCTACCTCAGTTCCTCTGTCACTAGCACCACCTCTCTTGACACAGAGATAGGAAAGATGATTGTACACGCTGCCACCAATATATCCCAGCTCTTGCAACAAGTCTTGCAACAAGTCAAGGAAAACTGAGACTGATGACAGTTTCAGACTGCTTATACACAAGACACATGTTGAGACCGGGGGAAAGATCTGACTGTGACTCTGACTCTAACTCAGGGTTTCTCGAACTGATTATTATTATTATTATTTATACTTTATAGTTTATTAATATTATTATTATTCTACATTTTCCATCTGACTCAGATATATGACTATATTCAAATAGACACATATTTAGTCAAGTATAGCCTCATTTACATATTATCATTACATTATTATCATAATGCATTTTAATATGAAGCATGTACAAGTTTGCTTTTATTCTTAAATATACTAATATTGTACATTAGGGTTGTAAGGTCATTCTGCTCTGATGGATAATTGAATCTGGTGTATCAATGAGAGTGAATAATTTTTTAGTTAATGTATGTGAATTAAGGTGTGAATAGGTGCTACAAAAAATTATCCTGGTTAAAAATGCATGCTTGTTAGCAAGTAAAAATTTTGAGAAAGGTATTACTTTAGATGAACAAGCACAATTAGATAAGCATATCTAGGAATTACAGTAAATATAGTGCAATACAATGTGCAGTTATGGTTTTATGTGGTTTAAATATTTCATCAACTGATGATGGACAGATGTAAAAATGTATAGCGTACCATAAGTTTACCATCTTTGAAAGCATAAAGGAAAACAGTCTCTTACAACAGTAAATCATTTATTGAATGTGCAGAACTGCTGCCTGTGCAGCAGTCCTTTTTCGGTTCTCCAGAAGACATAAATTGCTAAATCTCCTGGCTGCATCTGGTGGCAGGAAATGATGTCTTGCCATTTAATGAAGCGTATAAAAAGATGAGATTATCTGTGTCACTGCACCTCCAACTCTAGCCAGTGAATCACTTTACAGAGTTCCTGTGACAGAGATGAGCCAGACAAAAAAGAAGTCAATGAATGCGATCAGAAGCTTGTGGTTTTGTGTTCTTGCTGCAGTGTCGAAGAGCTCATTAGGTGTTGAGAGAACATGGGGAGAACGTGTGGCAGCTCCATTACTCTGCCCTGTCACACTGTTGACTTGCTCTTTGTGCATGCTTTCATGTGAAAACACTTATTTGCTTCCATGTCAATTCTCAGAGCTGCTCATTCTGTCAGCGTGTAGACAGATAAACACTTATGAGACAGACATCAGCCATGACCCTGCTACTGCTCTTTAGCATACAGAAGAGCTGAGAGGAATTTCATTTTTATCAACATCCTGCTGCTGGAAATATACTTGTGCTCAGCTTCACAACCTCCATAACAGACTTTAAATAAAAAGTTTTATTTTTAATGAAAACTTTTGAAATATAACAATCATATTGAGACAAACCACATTTAAATTTAAAGTATAATAAAAGGATGCATCTATCCATCCATTTGTGGTGATATTGATATATCCCACACTAGTGGACAAAATATCAGACATTACATATATCAAATACACCCCAAAGCAAATGTGCACACGGACACACACCACACACTGGTCAATGCCAGACCATATATACAAGGTACCACAGAAGGGAAACACCACCAACAGAATGTCAATCCCACCACCAGAGGCTCTCCGCTTAAATAATAAATCAATAAAACAGCTTTTTAGGAAACAAAATAACAAGAAAACATACAATTTGTGACTATTTAAAACAGAGCTATGCAGTCCAACTCAGGACATAAACAGCAGTTCTTCTGTTCTTATACAGTCAACTTTGTTGCCTGAGCAGCAAGAACAGATTCTTCACATGATAGGTGTTATTTTCTACTAGAGGTGAAGCACAACATACCAGTAAAGCAAGCTCCTTCCCCAAGAAGGGCAGGACCAGCCCCCCTTAGAAGGACAAGCAGGCCAAGCAACCAGGCAAGGCAGAATATACTAAACAAACTATTCCTGAAGAGACAAAACAGGCTGTCCTGGAAGAGGCAAAGCAGGCTTTCACAAAAGAGGTAAAACAGCTATCCCAAAAAAGGCAAAGCAGCAGCATTTTCCAGTTGGCATGATGAACTCACTGGCAGCAACAACAGACCCTATTACAATGAAACAATAGGTTAAATGCTGTTAAAATGCTAATCAGAATAAGCTTTTAAAAGCCACATATGGATCAGGCAGCATCTTGATTACATTATGAAGGGGAATAATACAATCCCTGCCATATCCTTGCAGTACACATCTACAAATATACAGGCATTAGCTGTAATGTCACACTAAAGCTACAACACACCAAATTGAAACTTACCGGGAGTGACCTGCGATAAGAAAATTGACATACGCTGATACAGGGCAGTCATAAACCACTTTCTGATGAGAGCAGAGGTCCAGCGGCAAACACGGACTACCAGAAGAGATCCAAAAAGACTGTTCCGGGGCGTCCTTTAAAGGTAAAAATTTGAAGTAACTTAATATGAAGACAATGACATTAGATAATTTAATTTGGTCAGTAAATACCGCTTATATGAGCCAATATGTAGAAAAAAATCTGAAGATCCTAAACCCCTAGCCACATGACCAAATAAGGGAATCAAAATGGCCCATTTTAAACCCCTTGGAGGGAAGGGCTTGTGCTGAAACTTTTGTTCAACTTATTGTGTTATCTTGGCAAAAATGTTCCTGTGAATAAATAACAACCTTATAATTATTTTGTTATGAGGAGAAAATTCTAAGTTGGTCTATATTCTCAGAAGGGCTCATAAAACTTTACTTAAATTTAGCTCATTTTGGCCAAAAAGCCTTTTTTTTTGCTTCCCAGAGGCTTTCTAGTGCCAAAAATGGAACATTTGAACATCATTCAGTAATTATGTGTATATAAGCCCCTGAAGTTAGAAAAATGCAATTTGTCACGTGTGTTTTTATGACCAAATTTCAAAGGCCTTTATTTTATAAACTATGAGGAAGTGAAAGCTAATATTTTTGCATGGTGAGTATAAACGTATATGGCTACATGTAAAAAAAAAGTTAATTCTGAGGGGGGTGACCTGGGAACCCTTTGTTGAGTTGACACGGAATGACCCTATCTCACTTCCGGTATAGTTTTTCAAAATAAAAGCTTGTCAGTATCGGTAATAAACACAGTTAAAGTAAATTTCAATAAACTTTACATTCACTAACAATGATTTTTCATTGTTAATCAGGGTTTGTTGGAGTTTCAATACAGAATTGAAGATGTAATTTTACCCTGGCTACATTCACCCCTCCTGAAATTCACCAGGAACCTGATTGTTGGACATATTGGTTCTACAAATAAAAGGTCTATGACTGACACAAGCTGGCACAAGTCAATTGAAGGACCTAGACCATACAGTCAACTCAAAGTTACCTCTTATACAAGGTTCAAGGAAAGATAGTCTGATCAGGTCTCTGAATTCACTTAATTTGACATTTAATATGACACACAACACTTGAGTCAAGAAAAAACAGTCTCAGACACTTGTTACATGATTAACTACACAATGGGATTAACTACTGCTAGTAAGTAAACTGCTTGAATTTCTTAGAAGTGGTTTCAAAACCATACATTCTATCATTTAACTTCTTAGAAATAG
This sequence comes from Tandanus tandanus, assembly GCA_039654325.1. Classification (NCBI taxonomy): domain Eukaryota; kingdom Metazoa; phylum Chordata; class Actinopteri; order Siluriformes; family Plotosidae; genus Tandanus; species Tandanus tandanus. Next base: position 13,624,248 of record JBCNYH010000026.1, read on the forward strand.
TTTTCAAACCATACTTTATATCAGTCTATTTACCAAGATCCAAGTGCAAGTCCTTATAAGACCATTAGCCTCAGTGTGTGCATGAAAGTCATTGTGTGCTAAGGAGTCAGCGTGTGATGCTAGATAGATGGCTAGTCTGCAGTCCCATCATCAGGACTGGACCAGAACAGGCCACACCAGCTCTCCAGAACTTGTCAACTAAAACACAGATGGGCTCCAGGTGAGGAAACTGTAGGATCCTCTACATCAGCATAACTTGATAGATCTTGTTCACAGTCTACCTGAGGAGGTGTATCAAATTGAGGAGGAATCACCTGCTTGAACAAAATGTCTAGGGAGATGAAGGAGCTCTGCTGTAAATTTACTCTAACAGTTGTTGACCAAATATATCCATAAACAACGAACATGTTATCCCAGAGCTTCTTGGCCCAGATTTCATATGAGTCAACTTTTTTTGCTAGAAGATATGCAAGGGGGTTATTATCTATCCAGATGGTAAAGCTACATCCCTTCAACCAGTGGCTGAACTTCTTGCATATACTCCACTCTCAGAGCCATGAACAGCAGCCTATGGGCAGGGTACCTCCTGTGTGATGCAGTGTCTTGCTTGCAAAAGTGATGGGTCTAGCTATGTATTCCGCCTTTGGCACTTGTGATAGCACTGGTCCAAGTCCAGCTAATGATTCACTGACTTCCTCTCTTTTGTCAGCTGCCTTGATGGGGTTGATGGGCACCCCCACTATCAGTGATATGGCCAAGGAATTTAACAAACTTCTAAAAAAATGTGGCACTTCTTGTAGGCCAGTGTCAAGTTGTTTTTTCCATAACCACTGAAACCACGGAAACAAAGGACAGTTGCACAAAGCCTGTGGCACGCAACTGTATTCATGCCATCCAAGTGAAGTTGTGAAGGCCATGTACTTTTGGAGTGAGGTCAATTTTGGTAAATAGACAGTCAACGACATCAAAGGCAGCCAAACAGTCAAACTAGTGTGGCAAGGTGTAGGCATCCTTTCAGGTTCAGGCATTTAACCACCTGAAGTCAGTGCAGACTCACGATGATATTAAATCTGCAGTGATATGAAACATGGCTGATTTTTTCTATACTTGTAAGAGTTAGAATCCAAATCAGAATACTTTATTGATCATGGAGGAAATTGTGCATTAGTGTTTAATGATATCAAAATTGTTAAAATATATCAGAAATTATAAATATCTCCAGAGACTATAATACAGCATTAGGTCTTAACCTTAACAAAAACACATATAAATGAAACATACATTTTTTTCACAGTCAATTTCATGTTCCTCCACTTGAAAGAGACATTTGTTGTTTTCTCTCTCTCTCTCTCTCTCTCTCTCTCTCTCTCTCTCTCTCTCTCTGTATGAAGCTGCACTTTTGTTGTTCTTTGATCAACACTGTAATACTTGAGTTGTTCCCAGTTTTACAGAAAAGTTTGTTAATAGGTAGTTGCTAATGGTTTGTATTACATTAAGTCACTGACAGAAAGGTTTTTAGTAACACATGATTTTAGTAACTTCTCAGTTCAACTTGGTTATTAAGAGGAAACATTCCTTAAAGTCATCTGGTGCAAAAATGTATGACCTTAAGCTGATAATGGGGTTTGTCACAAAAAGTGTCCACAGAGACATTCCTCAAGTGGTTTACCTTGGTGAGATAAGGCTTGCATTGCTTAAGCAAAACACTGTTAGTATATTCTTGATGAAAACACGGAGTCTTTCAATCAGAGGGAGCAGGTTTTGAATGCAATCTTCCAAAGAGTCCGAGGATGAAATTATTTTGAAGATAATTTTGCATGATTGGAATAATCCTATGACCCATATCTGTGAGAAACTGCCTCAGCTTTTAATAATGGGTTAGTGATACCTTTCTATATTTTAGGCAAATGGGACGATCATCAGTGAGATGAATGCAGTGTGTGTCCCTTAACCTTGCCACAGTCCAGTGGGTGCTTGGAGATGTCTTGATAGTTGGTGAGCAGTATGGCTGTATGAATTGATGCTTAGATTTTGATAACTTGTAATGAGTTTATGTCAATGACACCTAGGGCCAACTCTGACATATTTATGGTCAAGTGAATGGAAGAACAAAAACTGGATGAGGTGTCAGGTTGCTCTTGCTCTGCATCAGGTCTTTGTTTGCTTACATGAATTGGATGTTTATCTGCATCTGGTTGCTATGTCTCTGTAGGCACATTTAGACCCTGGGAAAATATCCCAACACAGAGACCTATCTGCCAATTTGGGCATTCTTTTAAATGTAGTGGGTTTGGCGGATGAGCTAACAGTAACTGTAACTGGTATCCATCTATCACCCGAGAAAGGTGTGACTAAATGACCCACAAGAATACCTCATAGCATGGCTTTGGAATGGTTGGCTCTGTAATAACAGTGCTGCCAGGTGACACAGGTGCATTATAAAGAAGTTTTCCCCAAAGTAAATGCATTACCATTAGCAGTGACTGGGTCTTTGTGTATGATGTGAAACCAGTCGGTCTAACAAGCTTACCAAGGTAACTGTCGACACCAGCACCAATGGATGGCACTGGACACTCCATTGATGACAGCATTAGGGACAGATGGACTGTCTGCCATAGGTACTTGTCATTGAGAATGGATTTTGTGGATATTTAAGCTTGGCTTAAGAGACTTTACAGCTGCAGCTTGGATTTTCTTCTGCTACATGTACTCATCAAGCCTCTTCTGGATTTTGCAGGCAACCAATTCTCAAACATGAACTTGAAAACGTTTGTAAGTGACTTATCAAGGTCCTTATCAGTAGGGCTGTTTCATCACGTTTACTTGGCTTTGGTGTCACACTTTTGCACTTTGGTGTTTGCTCACTGGTACTGCCACTGGCACAATCTGAGCTAGCTTTGATGGTTGTGTGAAATTTTGACATCGGTAATATGTAGAATTTTGACCTGAGTTTTTTATTTTTTGACCCTGAATTTTGAAAAAAAAAAAAAAATTGTAGCTGTAGACTTTTGTCCAAACGCTGCTCTGGGGAGCCTGTGCACCAGAAATTTTTGGGAGTAAAATCTCATTTAACAATATCCATCGGGAGCTTGGCTTTAGGTTAGCCATGATAACATGAAAACCTACAACATATTGTCATAGCGCCCCATATTGTTTATGTACTGTTTATATATGCACCCTATATTGTTATGTAACTGTTTGTATCTCCACACCCCCCGTTACAGGGGTATACTTTAGGGCCCAGGTAAATGCCAGGCCTGATAATGTCATGGCCAAGTTAACTAAGTCAATGTGCACTCATGTTTATCAGTTTTAAGCATGAGGGACTGCACCATCATCATCATCCTCATTATAATTATCTTTTTCATCATCATAATCACCATGCAAGACCAGTCAGATTCAGGCTATTGAGGAGGGATGCAGTGGCATCAGTGTAGGGACAGAAATAAACAGCATGCAATTACCAGTAGAGTCAGACAAGGTGAAAATGGCAGATGGTCCCTTAACTGAAACTGAGCACTTCTGCGTGAGTGTTTTTTTAATGCAGGTCATTGGAAGAAAATAAACCTGCTGCTTTTGTTTCCTCTCTTTCCCACTGTGCTCAGCCGGGTTGCCATAATTTCTTTTGGATTTCCTGAATGCATATTTTTTGCTTCTCTTTTTTCCATCTAAGGAAGCTTTACCATTCCAGCTCTGGTTTAAGGTGCTGCACCGGTAGAAAATGTCTTACAGACTACAATTTAATCTATCTGAAGCCTTCAAGGACAAGGTTCCCCTGTACTGATTAAACCCAATTTTGAGCAAAATTACACTGTCAGTGATGATTCCACACAGAAAAACCTTTTAAGTTCAGGATTTTTGGCTAATCAGTGTCTGAAAGACTAGCTGTGCATGAAATATCCATTGTTGTTTTCAAATGATAAAAAAAGGTATTTAAAGTGAAAATACAACAAAATGTTTATTACAAAAAAGATTTTAAAAAACTCATTAAAAATACTGATACGCAAATAATTCAAGGTGGATTTTTCTTTTGCAGCCAGATCTTCCAATTTCTCTATTTAGTTAGTTAGTTATTTAGTACTTTAATAGCCAAACCATTTTGCAAAGTTCCAATCAAAATACACCATATGGTCAAAACAATGTTGACACCTGACCATAACATATGTGTCTTCCCTAAACTGTTGCAACAAAATTGGATGACCACAAATATATGGGATTCAATTCAATTCAGTTTAATTTGTGTAGCGCTTTTTACTACTCAGCCAGTTATGGCAGGAAGGCTATTGTCATTGGCTTGGTGGGTGGGAGTGCAGGTGGGTCGGCATCATGACAATACATTTTTCCATGCCATTGCTCGGCTCATGCACATGCCAGCATTCTGAACCTTTGCATAGGCACTCCCCATGACCTAAACCTGTGTGTGAGGTAGCCAACTTGCATATGTGACCTTTGACATTGGCAAAGCTCACATTTTTGTTCTCTGTGCGCTTGATGCGTCCTGATTGAGGGGTTACGACATTCTATAGACCGGGTATTTTTACAATTGACATTGTCGCAAATCAGTTTTACATAGTAAAATTTATTTAAAAATAGCTGTTCTATAGAACATTGTAACCCCTGTGCCAGGACACCTCAAGTACACGGAGGTCAAAAGCCATCCACCATATGAACAGTTTCAGTCAATTAACATAATATTAGCCACCCTATGCACAGGTTTAGTTCATAAGGAGTGCCTATGCAAAATGTTAGAAAGCTATCATGCATATGAGCTAAGCAATAGCCCGGACAAACTTTATATATTCAATGTCACTGCTCTAATGTCAAAGGTCACATATGCAAATTAGCTACCCCATGCACAGGATTAGGTCATAGGGAGTGCCTATGCAAGAGTTCAGAAAGCTATCATGCATATGAGCCATGCAATGGCAATGACAAACTTTATATGTTCAAGGTCACTGTGCCAAGGTCAAAGGTCATATATGCAAATTAGCTACCCGCCGCACAGCTGTATGTCTTAGGGATTGCTTATGCAAACGTTCAGAAAGCTATCATGCATATGAGCTGAGAAACAGCCCGGACGAACTTTATATGTTCAAGGTCACTGTGCCAAGGTCAAAAGTCACATATGCAAATTAGCTTCCCCATGCACAGGTTTAGGTCATAGGGAGTGCATATGAAAAAGTTCGAAAAGCTATCATGCATATGAGCTGAGCAAAGGCCCAGACAAGCTTTATATGTTCGGGGTCACTGTGCCAATGTCAAAGGACACATATGCAAATTATATACCCCGTGCACTTTTTTAGGTTATCAGGAGTGTCAATACCAAATTTCAGAATGCTAGCAGGTGAATGAGCCAAGCAATGTCCCAGATAATCTTTACATGTCCAAGGTCACTGTGCCAAGGTCAAAGGTCACATATGTCAATTACCTACCCCCAAGCAATTTTTAGGACATAGGGAGTGCCTCTACAAAATTTCAGTAAGCTGGCATGTGCATGAGCCATGCAATGGCAATGACAAACTTTATATGTTTAAGGTCACTGTGCCAAGGTCAAAAGGTCACATATGCAAATTAGCTGCCCCACACACAGGTTAATGTGATAGGGAGTGCCTCTGCAAAAATTCAGAAAGCTATCATGCATATGAGCTGAGCAATGTCCCAGACAAACTTTATATGTTTAAGGTCACTGTTCCAAGGTCAAAGGTCACATATGCAAATTATCTACCCGATGCACAGATGTAGGTCATACGGACTGCCTGTGCAAAAGTTCAGAAAGCTATCATGCATATGAGACGAGCGATAGCCTGGACAAACTTTATATGTTTAAGGTCACTGTTCCAAGGTCAAAGGTCACATATGCAAATTATCTACCCGATGCACAGGTGTAGGTCATACGGACTGCCTGTGCAAAAGTTCAGAAAGCTATCATGCATATGAGACGAGCGATAGCCTGGACAAACTTTATATGTCTAAGGTCACTGTGCCAAGGTTAAATGTCACATATGCAGATTAGCTACCCCACACACAGGTGTAGTGCTTAAGTTAAATGCTTATGCAAAAGTTCAAAAAGCTATTATGCATATGAGCTGAGCAATGGCCCGGACAAATCTTGATATGTTCAAGGTCACTGTTCCAAAGTCAAAGGTCACATATCTAAACTAGCTAGCCCACGCACACCTTTAGGTCATGTGGAGTGCATATGCAAAATTTCACAAAGCTTCCATGTGCATGAGCCGAACAATGGCCCAGACAAACTTAATATGTTCAAGGTCACTGTGCCAAGGACAAACTCACATATACAAATTAGCTACCCCACACACAGTTTTAGGTCATAGGAAGTGCCTGTGCAAAAGTTCAGAAAGCTATCATGCATATTAGATGAGCAATGTCCTGGACAATCTTTATATGTCCAAAGTCACTGTGCCAAAGTCAATGGTCACATATGTAAATTACCTAGCCCATGCACAGGTTTGGCTCATAGGGAGTGCCAATGCAAAATTTCACAAAGCTGCCATGTGCATGAGCTGAGCAATGGCCCAGACAAACTTAATATGTTCAAGGTCACTGTGCCAAAGACAAAGGTCACATATGCAAATTAGCTACCCTACACACAGGTTTATGTGATAGGGAGTGCCTATACAAAAATTCATAAAGCTATCATGCATATAAGAAGCAATGGCCCAGACAAACGTAATATGTTCAAGGTCACTGTGCCAAGGGCAAAGGTCACATATGCAAATTAGCTAGCCCACACACAGGTTTATGTGATAGGGAGTGCCTCTGCAAAAATTCAGAAAGCTATCATGCATATGAGCTGAGCAATGTCCCAGACAAACTTTATATGTTCAAGGTCACTGTTCCAAGGTCAAAGGTCACATATGCAAATTATCTACCCGATGCACAGGGTTATGTCATACGGAGTGCCTATGCAAAAGTTAAGAAAGCTATCATGCATATGAGCCGAGCAATGGCTCGGACATACTTTATATTTTCAAGGTCACTGTTATAAGGTCAAAGGTCACATATGCAAATTACCTACCCGATGCACAGGGTTACGTTATAGGGAGTGCCTATGCAAAAGTTCAGAAAGCTATGTTGCATATGAGCTAAGCAATGGCCCGGACAAACTTTATATGTTCATGGTCACTGTGCCAAGGACAAACGTCACATACATAAAATAAATACCCCATGCAGTTTTATGTCAAAGGGAGTGCCAATGCAAGATTTCAGAAAACTGGCATGTGCATGAGCCGACAATGTCTGGGACAATCTTTATATGTTAAAGGTCATTTTGACAAAATCAAAGGTCACATATGTAAACTAGCTAGCCCACGCACAGGATTAGGTCACATGGAGTGCATATGCAAAATTTCACAAAGCTGGCATGTGCATAAGCCGAGCAATGGCCCGGACATATTTTATATGTTCAAGGTCACTGTGACAAGGTCAAAGGTCACATATGCAAATTAGCCACACCACACACAGGTGTAGGTCATACGAAGTGGTTCTGCAAAACATCAAAAAGCTATAATGCATATGAGCTGAGCAATGGACCAGACAACTTTTATATGTTCAAGGTCACTGTTCCAAGGTCAAAGGACACAAATGCAAATTAGCTACCCCACGCACAGGTGTAGGTCATAGGGAGTGGCTAAACAAATTTTCAGAAAGCTGGCAAGTGCATATGAGCCGAGCAATGGCCCGGACATGCTTTATATGTTTAAGGTCACTGTGCCAAGGTCAAAGGTCACATATGCAAATTAGCTACCCGACGCACAGTTTTAGTTCATATGGAGTGCCTATGGAAAAGTTCATAAAGCTGTCATGCATATGAGCTGAGCAATGGCCCGGACAATCTTTCCTTTTTTCATGGTCACTGTGCTAAGGTCAAAGGTCACATATGCAAATTAGCTACCCTAAACACAGATGTACGTCATAGGAAGTGCCAATAAAATATTTCAGAAAGCTGGCATGTACATGAGCCAAGCAAAGTCCCAGACAAACTTTATATGTTCCAGGTCACTGTGGTAAGGACAAAGGTGACATATGTAAATTAACAAACTCTGGCACAGGTGTAAGTCATAAGAAGTGCCTGTGCAAAAGTTCAGAAAGCTGGCATGTGCATAAGACAAGCAATAGCCTGGAAAAATGTTATATGTTTAAGGTCACTGTGCAGGGTTAAAGGTCACAATTAGCTAACCCACGCACACATGTAGTTCATAGGGAGTGCCAATTCAAAATTTAAGAAAGCTGGCATGTGTATATCAGCCGAGCAATGGCACATACAAACTTTTTATGTTCAAGGTCACTGTGCCAAGGTCAAAGGCCACAAATGCAAATTAGGTACCCCACACACAGGGGTCATTCATAGGGAGTGCATATCCAAAACTTCAGGAAGCACTCATGCATATGAGCTGAACAATGGCCCGGACAAACTTTAGATGTTCAAGGTCAGTGTGATGTTGATGTCAAATTATTGAATTCAGATTCAGTTAGAATTTGTGACATAAGCTGTGTGACTTCTGCTAATGACATTTCATACAGACTCATTTTGTTGATCAATGCTCTTCTAAATTCAGAAAAATTTGGGCGTGCTGAGGGTAAGTTCTGGGATAGTCTCTCTTATATCTTTAGGTTCTAGCACTTTGGCAACTGTTGGTACTTGGACAGCAGAAGAGTTATGAGGAACACTTTCAACTCCCTCAATTCCCTGAGATCTCTTCTTAGCACCACATACCTTCACTGCATTTACAGGCACATCAGTTACTGATTGGACGTCTACATTTGTTTCAAAGAAAGCTTGTAAGTCGGGATAATCATTATCAGACTGACTAACTTCTACCACATCAGTTTTTGGTAAAGCTTTGTAGCGTTTCAATTTTTTTGTCAAAGAGGATACTCTAGCACAGAGCTCTTTGTTCTGTTCCTCTAGCTCTGAGTTACGCGGAGACTGTTGTGTAGCTAGTGCTAAAACCAAACTCTCTGTGGAAGCAGATAATGCCTTTCACATTTTTCTTGCAAATGCATGCACCTAGTACCTTTTTACATTCATCTACAGACAAAGTCTAGCATTCTTCCTAAACATTTTATGAATTTCTTTGTTACCACACAATCAAAACATTAAAAAGTCTCAACAGAGGGTACGCTTGTTAACAGAGATCAACTATTGTCTTAATTTTCCCTGCCTGAACAGAGGAAAACACAAAATATTAGCATGTAATGCTAATCTTCCCTGCCTGAACAGAGGAAAAACACAAATATTAGCACGAAATGCTAATCTTCCCTGCCTGAACAGAGGAAAAACACAAATATTAGCATGTAATGCTAATCTTCCTTGCCTGAACAGAGGACAACCTTCATCTCTAAAAAAAATTTTTTTTAGAGGATAACTTAGTTAACCAAACCCTACAGCTGTCTGTTAACTCTTCTCTGATGGCGCAGAGGAAAACAAATTTGTACTGGTCTTAACGGTTCTTTTGAATAGAGCGGCACTCACCAATCCTTGGTTGTACAGAAAGATTCAGTCTGGAATGAAGCCAAATCTTTGTTGAGCTTGTGGATTCAGGTGAGGAGCTCCATCCAGGTCACGGCACCAAACTGTTGGCAACTTTTTTCTTTCCTTGTCAAACCAGAGACCAGGAGACATTGGGATATCTTTCAATCAGAAATTACTCTTTATTGAGAACTGACTGTAGGTTTTGCCATAGTCATCCAAGCCTGACTTAAGGCTCAGCACTGTAGAATTTATACTTTGCAAGGGAGAGGGATACATAGAGGTGGAGACAATCTAAACCAAGCATGCAAATGCAGTATGAGAATCAGCCCGGTAAGAGAATATCATTGGCATTACAGTGTCATTCAAATGTATAGGTGCTAATCGAACTTCCTGACAGTGTCACCCAGACCTTCACATTATCATAGAGACAAAGGCACAGCCTGCCCTTGACAAGATGTTAATGTCGCAGACACCTGGGCTGCCAGACCCAATATACATAACTCTTTCAGTTTTATATACTGTTACGCTGGAACCTAGATTTAACATTTTATAAATTTGTAATCCAACATTTCCCCCTTTGAGAGTTCTAATAACTCTCACAAAGTACAAATTTACGCACTTCATTCTTGTAACTTGTGATTGTTACCGGCACATAACACTTGTTCTGTTGTTGATTTTCCGTATTGACAAAATGCATGCTGACATAAACATGTAGCAAGAGTCTGTGAAGTTCTTATGGGTAATAGTCTTTTCTGGTTGGGGCTTTCATTTCCTCTTGATGGATGTGGGTGATTTGTTGAAACATTTGATACTGTGGACGCATATATAGTACACAGGTAGGAAAAACAACAGCAGAATTGCTATTAACCTGATCCACAGCCAGGGTTTCCGAGCCATGAAGAATTATCTTCAGTCATCTGGTGTAATTTTGTTGAAAGATATGTTGTTTCTGGAGTTTACAGCATGTGCAATGTACACGATGATTACTAGTATGGCAATCTTGATCATGTTGATGGATGACTGAAGTTCTTGGATCTGATTCTTTGCGTTATGTATTTTTCTTCTGTGATAGTTGGTTCGGCAGTGGGTCTAGTTGTCTTTTTAGAGGTTGTGGCTTCATACACAGGTGAGAAGGTCGTAGCGTATGGGTCTCGGAATAGCCATCAAGTGGTATCTGCACAGAGTAAGAAATAAAAACAAAAACAAAAAATGACAGGGCAGTATCTGTTGCAAAAGACTGCAAACACTAGGGTTGTATCTTCTGTTCAATTTGTGTCTGCTGTTGTTGTTCTTTCTTTCCCTATTTCTTAATTCCCATGACACCTAAAGAACAGTGAGGTAAGGATGGACTAGTGGATGGGGAAGGCCTATGAGGGAGTCTTCAGTACCAAATGACACCAAAATTATGAATTACCCCAAAAGCATACCTGGAATCACTGTAGATATTTGCAACCGATCCTGAAGCTAGTGTGCATGCTCTAGTTAAGGCTACTAGTTCTGCAGCTTGAGCTAAAAAAAATGATCTGGAAAATGATCTGGAAGTTACTGCATAACCTGCTTGTTTGTTGCCTTCAATGACTTGAGCTGAACCATCAACAAACAACTCCAATTCTGCATTCTCTATGGGGGTCTCTGCTACTTCACTCATAGGTGCATATGTAAGTGTAACACAGTCGTCAGTCATTTCTCCTTCATCCTCTAACACAACTTCAGTCATTGCAGACATCATACATGAGGATGGGTTTGTGACTGACGCATGCTGTAAAACAATGTTCGGGGCTGTGAGGATCGTTAACCAATTTCCCCAACAAGAGGAGGTGACAGAAGTGACTTTTGCTTGATTCATTAGTGCAGACACTGCATGTGGGCATCTTACGTTTACAGTCTGTCCTAACACCATTCCTGATAAAGCCTATAGTGCTAGATGTACTGCCTGCAGTACTCTAAGACATCGGCCCATACCTTGAGCGACTATGTCAAGTTTACCAGAATAGTAATGAATTGCCCCATGATCTTGCATTAGACATGCAGTCATAAAGCCTAAGTATTCATGAACATAAAGCACAAAGGGCCTATCAGATTGTGCAATTCCTAATGCTAGTGCTTGACATAGTGCTCTCTTCAAAGCATTGAAAGATTTGAGATAAATTTCTTCCATACAAACAGTATTAGAATCTTTAACCTGGCCTTTCAACAAGTCATAAAGCGGTTGAGCAATCGAGGCATAGTCTTCAATCCAAGGTCTACAGTAACCTGCTGTTCCTAAAAATGATCTGAGTGTTTTAATGGTGGTAGGCAGAGGTATTGCTTTGACTGAAGCGGCTCGGTCCTGTGTAATGGATCTTTGCCCTGTACCAATTGTTTGACCCAGAAATGTGACTTGGTTTTTAGCAATTTGAGCTTTGTGAAGGCTGCATTTGTGTCCTTTTTTATGCAAATAGTCTAACAATGCTGCCAATTCAGTTTGATGTACCTCGTGATCTGTTGAGGCAATCAAAATATCATCAACATATTGAACCATAGTGGACTGTTTGACTGGACATTCTGGGTTACACAAATCATGTCTGACAGCTTGATGGTATATAGTAGGAGAATTCTGAAATCCCTGTGGCAACCGTGTCCGTATTGCTCATAGTCAACTGTGAAAGCTAACCTCTGGCTGTCAGAGTGCAAGGGTACAGAAAAGAATCCATTAGATATATCGATTACTGAAAAAACTTTACAATCTAATGGTAAGCCATTACAAATTGTAGATGGGTCTGCTACTAGGGGGGTGATTTTATCAATATGTTTATTGGCTACTCTGTAGTCTATGGTAAGCCTTCATGTCCCATTGGCTTTCTTGATGGGCCATATGGGTGAGTTACAGGGACTGTTGTTTTGAACTAGCACTCCTTGCTTCAGCAATTTTTCTACAATAGGTTTGACTCCCTGTATAGCTTCTTTACTGATCGGATATTGTTTGGTAACAGGAGGTGAAGTTCCCGTCAATTTGACTGGTTCTACGCCTGTTAGAATCAATCATCCTTGTCTTTAGCCCAAATTGGATGATTCTGCAAAAAATGCATACTCAGGAGTGATTGCATTATTGGTAGAAACTCATGCTGAGGAAAGTTTTATGCTAGCAGATTCTGAAGACATGTCTAAAATTAGATTTACTTGTCTCAGTAGATCCATGCCTAGAATTGCACCTGTATTTAATGGAGCACATAGCAATTTTGTAGTCAGAGATTTTGGGCCTAATTGTACCTCTATGAGCAGGGTTTCATACAAAACAGAATCTTCACCTATTACACCAGTTAAACAAAGTTTAGTTTTCTTGTATGGGATGTTTAAATCTTTAGCCAATATTGTAGGAATTACTGTAATTTCTGCACCTGTATCAAGCAAAAAGTCCATCTCTTTTTCTTGTATGCTACCTTTCACAAAGATTCTTTCATCATTGTGATGGATTACAGGGGAAAGGTAGCTACTCACAGCCCCAACAATTAGTTTTTTTCCTGTTCTTGTTGTGCTCTTAGAAGAGCCTGTGCGAGCTGTCCTAAAGTTTCAGTAGACAAAGGCGGAACTACTTCCGGGTTGTAGGCAGGCTGAGAAGGAGCAGAATTATGCATGGTATTTCTTCTACTATCTTGCAACCTCTTCCTACACGCTTTCTCCCAATAACCCAATTTTCCACAGTAGTTGCATTTGCCTTCTCTTTTAGGCCATCTATGGTCTTGGTTTGTTGTGCTAAACGTAGCTGCTGCTACTCTCACTTTTGCTTTAACATCAGCATCTCTTTCCCATGTAGCTAACCTGTCAAGGTTACTTCTGAGAGTCATGTTAGACCAAGTTAGATCTAGGAATGGCAATGCTTTTCTGTATTTGCCTACAAGGCCATCTGACCAGATGCGGACCAGGGGTCCCTTGTCATCTAGCACACTTTCAGGATTATCGGCTATTCCACTGTAAGTTACAGCTGACTGACAAAACCTTTCAGTGTATTTATTTACAGTTTCTTCCTTCCTTTGCACACAGTTAGTGATTTTTACCAGTCTACCCTGGGTCCCATGATATTCTTTAGAATTTTTAAAACACCTTCTCTCAAATCGCCCTTACTGGCATGTTGTAGTTCAGAAGTAACAGCAGACTCAAAACTATTGAATTCATATTTAGTTAGAATTTGTGACATAAGCTGTGCGACTTCTGCTAACGACATGTCATACAGACGCATTTTGTTGATCAATGCTCTTCTAAATTCAGTGAAATTTGTGCGTGCTGAGGGTAAGATCTGGGATAGTCTCTCTATATCTTTAGGTTCTAGCACATACCTTTACTACATTTACAGGCACATCAGTTACTGATTGGATGTCTACATTTGTTTCAAAGAAAGCTTGTAAATCGGGATCATCATTATCAGACTGACTAACTTCTACCACATCAGTTTTTGGTAAATCTTTGTAGCGTTGCAATTTTTTTGTCAAAGAGGA
>JBCNYH010000026.1:13654140-13664519 GCA_039654325.1 Tandanus tandanus
ATGAACACTGACCTTAACTGAGGCAAGTGAGGCCTGCAGTTCTTTGGATGTTGTTGTGGGGTCTTTTGTGACCTCTTTGATAAATCGTCGCTGCTCTCTTGGGGTAATTTTGGTTGGCCCGGCGACTCCTGGAAAGGTCCACCACTGTTCCATGTTTTCACCATTTGTGGATAATGGCTCTAACTGTGGTTTGCTGGAGTCCCAAAGCTTTAGAAATGGCTTTATAACCTTTTCCAGAGTGATAGATCTCAATTACTTTCTTAATCATTTGTTCCTGAATTTCTTTGGATCTCGGCATGATGTCTATCATTTGAGGATTATTTGGTCTACTTCACTTGTCAGGCATTTCCTATTTACGTGATTTCTTGATTTAGAACAGGTGTGGCAGTATTTAGGCCTGGTTGTGGCTACAGAAATCAAACTCAGGTGTGATAAACCACAGTTAAGCTATGTTTTAACAGGGGGGCAATCACTTTTTCACGCAGGGCCATGTAGATTTGATTTTTTTTTCTCCCTTAATAATAAAAACCTTCATTTAAAAACTGCATCTTGTGTTTACTTGTGTTGTCTTTGACTAGTATTTAAATTAGTTTGATGATCTGAAACATTTAAGTGTGACAAACATGCAAAAAAATAAGAAATCAGGAAGGGGGCAGACACTTTTTTCCACACCACTGTATATGTATGTATACATAATGGAATATAGGTGAGCTGCACCTTCCCTTTCTCCACCTTCATGGCTGAAGTGCCTTTGATCCCCAATGAAGTCCCCAGTGTGTGCGGCAGCCCACTGCTCCAAATGTGTGTGTGCTCACTTTGGATGGGTTAAATGCAGAGCCAATAATTTCTAGTATAGCAAATGAAATAATAATCTATTAATAATCTATAACATAGTTTTTAATCATTACTTTATATTCATCTAAATGTTAATTTTATGTCCAATATTTGTTTCTTTCTATATTTGTTTCTGATGTGCAATATTGAGGGGGCTCTGAGTCCAAGAATTTCATCACCGGTAGTGATGTTCCATTGTTACCTGTATATGAACAACTTGAAACTTTGTCAACATCCTTAGCTCTCTATCTACACACAAAAAGCACACGAGTAGGGCGATTAATTATCCACCTATGTAGCTTATTCATGTTACATGCTGGCTGTGCCTGACTCTCTCTGCATGCAGAGGTCGCTTGTCCATGCCCACACTGCCATACACCCCCACCACCTGACTCAGAGTGCGGAGTCATCCAGTCTGCTGCTGTTGTAGGTCTCCCTGGTAGGAGAGGTAATCAGCCACCAGCATCTGGGTCCCTGGCCTGTAGCCCATTTTGAATTTAAATGGCTGTAATGGTAGATAACAATAAGTGATCTATGCGTTGGCATCCTTCATGAGGTGCAGCCATTGCAGCATGGTATAACACGAACACGATGTGAAAGCACTTGAGTGAGATTTGACAGACATTGTGATGCCAATCCAGACATTGTCCATCATGCTGAAGCACTAGCCAGTGTTTATTCTTATGCAAAAATGTATCAAATCATTTGAGCATATTTTACAGGATGGGTTAGCCAGAATTACCAAGTTGGGAGTAAAAAAAGTCAAGAGAAAGAGAATGAAATTATCCATTATTCAGCTACAATTTTACTACCTAGTGAAACTGCAGTAACCTACCCCATCTCTTTCTGTAACTGACTTAAAGCATATGTCTTCAGCAATAGAGTCAGATCAAATATCAGAAAAATGCCAGCCCCACCTTTAAAACTGCTGAAACTGTCATCCCTAATCTAGGTGTGTCAGACCACAGTTTACAACCCATGTTGCTCACCTTAATTCACCTGAAGTGCAGTGAGTATTTGTTGAGCATATTATTAAGAGCACAGAACTCTCCTCAAAATACCACTCATGGGCTAATCTATGAACCTTCTCAAGCAAGGTTCCATGTCCCAACTTTAAGGTTGATTATGACAAGTGGAGAGGTAATGTAGAGTTCCATATAACTGACTCCACCATCTCCAGTGCTTAGATAGGGAGGAAAATTGTGAACAGTTTATTACCTCTGCTGACAATGTGGATAAGAAACAGGTGTCATTATGAAAGTAAAAGACAGATAAAAGTGAAATTTCTATTCTTGAGTCCAAAATTAAACTCAAATCATCACTGAAACAACACCGGACTATATAAACATGAAGATTACCAGAAGGGCTGGTTGGAATAAGAGTACCGTGCAGATCAGACACAGGTGATACTCAGAAGGACAACTTGGTTTGGTCAAATAACATGGCAATAAAATAACTGTCATTACTGCTGGTCGGAAGTTGTCGAAAAAGGTTTTGCAAGTGTTCATTACTTTAACCTCTTGGGACTCCACTGCCCTCATATGAAGACATAAAATTTTTTCTAAACTACAATGTGTGTATTTTCCTGAAAGATCCTCATGTGAAGGGCATTGGGTATTATTCTTTTACCAGACTTATTCCTGTTTAAAGATGTTGATCAAGGTCAATAGTTATTAGATGGTAAATAACAGAAGCGGCATGAAGAAATGACAAGACACACAACATTATGGTTTGGGTCTTAGGGGGTGAACAATGAGCAGTGTGGATTACTTGAGCCACCATCACTTTCAGGTGGAATCTTCACAGACTGTTTTTATTATTCCCATTCCTAATGTCCCACAGAAAATTCCCGTTGCACTACAAAATGAAACCAGACATGACTCTCAAGCCCAAAACCCTTTTGGTCAATTACATACCTGTAGTTGCTCATGTCAAAAGATATGTGACATATAAGTTCTAACCTCAAATTTGACTTTGGAGACTCCCCACTTTTTAGGGAGAGGAAGACTTGAATAACCCAAAAACTTTTTCCTACAGGATCTTGACTTTAGTCTCGCAACAAAAGTAAAACATGGCATCAAACTCAATGACGAAACACCACTTAAACATGGACTAAGACAATGAAGCAGTATGATGCCATCTCCAAAAGCCTTTAGAAGCTGGAATCATTTGTGAATCAGATCATGAATAGTAGTTGTCAAAAACAAAAATAATGACATGTATGTATGTGTGGATTGCAGGAAATTAAACATGCGAACAATCAAAGATGCTTTTGCTTAACCAAATTTGGAAGAACTGTTTTCCATACTCAAGGCATCATAGTGGTTTACTGTTATGGACCTAAAGTCTGAATACTACCAAATTAAAATAGATGAAAGTGACAAAAAACTGCCTTTCTGTACCCTCCAAATTTTTGGAAGTGGAATCATATGTCGCAGGGATTCACTAACCCTCCAAGCATGTTTCACTGCTTAATGATAATAAAGCTTTTGAATTGAAATGAAATGGAGAAGTGCATGGATGACATAAACCTGCGAGAAGTGCTTGTCTTCTTCATCTTTTCTTTTTTTTTTCTTTCTTTTTTTTTCTTGATTTTTTTCCCCAATTTTCTCTCCTAATTTGGTAGTATCCAATTCCCATCCTTCAAGTATTGCCTTCCCTATCACACGACTACCACCAACCAGGGAGGAGTGTAAGCATGCACATGCCCCCTATGTGACATGCGATGCTACACTCTGCCTCTTTTCAAACTGCTGCACATGCGTATTTGGGGGCGGCCTAACACACTCGGAGGGAAAGAACTATCCGCCCCCTCGAACGAATGAGCTCACAGGTGCCCATGACTGGCTGGTGATTGCTGTGAGTGACAGAGAAGTGAGCGTATGCCATCCATCCCTCCTGTGAGAGCTCAGCCAATTAGCTCCCATGGATTCGAACTTGCAGTCTCCGGGTTGATAGTTGCGCACCTTGTCGATGCTCCATTCAGGAGCCTTCTTCGTTTTTTCTGAAACATTAGAGAAGCATGAATTCCAAATTACTAATGTATTTGGGCTGCTTTAGAGAAAAAGTAGCAATTTTTCCAAACTTAAGTGTGCTATCGATTGTTTTTTAATATGGAGTGATGACAGACACCCAAAGCATTGAAACACTCAAGACCTGGCTAAGACCCCGGATTTTAACGGAATTCAAATCGTTCTGCTAAGCTATTTTAGGGAGTACTTGTTTATAGAATGTGTGGTATATATTGGCTCATACCAGTATTTCCTGTTTGTGCTGACAAAGTGAATGTTGTAAATCCTGTGCTTTTATTTTGAAGAAGGTCTGTACAGAAGGGCAGTAGTGTTGTGCACGGGCGGAATTCCCACGGGTTCACAGCAAGGAATAAAAATATGTTCAGTGGCAAGACAGAATTCACTTGTTATTATTTTATAGTTTCACAAGTATAGGCACTTGAATATAATGCTCGGCTACAATTCCTTAGATTCTCCAGATATTATCAGAGATTTTTGAAGGATTACTCAAAGATTGTGAAACCCTTAACAAGCCTCACTGCACGTAATCCACCAACACAAATAAGAACCAATCTTAATTAAAATAATTATCTAATGAAAAGCTAACAACTGCACTGGGTATAGATTCTGCAAATCCCAAGCTATCATGCATCCTTCATGCAGATGCTATCACAACAGAACAGAGTTGTGTCATCGCTTATGCAAGCAGAAGATTGCCACATAGTGAAGCCAGATATCCAGCCCACTAACTGAAGTTTTTAGCCTTAAAATGGGCTATCACTGAAAATTTCCATGACATTCACACCTGTATGGAAACACCATTACAGGAATAACAGACAACAATCCACTTTGATACATACTCACCACCACTAAGCTTGATGCAACTGGTTGATATTTAGCCACCCTGTCCACCTATTCTTGTAACATCAAATACTGTGCTGGAAAGCAAAACAAGGATGCAGATGAGTTGTCATGGAGACCACATGGGGAGCTGACAAATGACAAAAATTCTCAAGAGTAAAGTTTGAGAATTCATCAATTCACCTCACACCACCTAACCCCTGTCGATGTCAAAGCAACCTGTCGGTATTATGTTTTGGTACATAATGACACACTTTTCTCTCCATATATCATACAGTCACTCCCAGTCCATCCAGATGCTATCCCATCTGCATTTGAGAAAGGTGCATCATCTTCCAATGATCCTCCCACCATTTCAAAGTATAGTATCATTGAGTTAGTATGACTACAACAAGAAGATCCTGTAGGATTGTCAAATTGACTGAATCAGGAGAGCCTGTCCCTAACAATCCAAAGTCAGAGCCAATGGAGTTTCTTTTGATGCTCAGGAAAATAAGTCACTTTGAACTGATGAATAACCTGTTATACAGAAAGTGACAATGTGACAACAGGCCAGTGTATCAATTAGTCCTTCCCCAGATATTACATCTGCATTATCATCTGCACTCAGTATTCTTCACGATGACATGGGTCAAATGGGAGTGAATGTACTCCTGCTGCTTAGAGCAAGGTTTTTTGGCCAAAAATGCCATCAGATGTTAAGTCAAAGGTCAAAACCTGCCCAAGATATGTTAAAAGGAAGAGCAGCCAGAAAGCCTGCAAAGTGATCAAAGAGCTTTAGTTGAGACATTTGAGAGCAATTTACCATTAGAAGTGAATAACATATAGGGATTCATGTCAATTTAATAGCTGGTGTAACCCAGCTGTAAAATTGGGTTAATATAAAATGGATTTCAAATTTATTCATTTTCTTTTTTTATTTATATAAACTTGTTTTCATATTAATATCAATTTTATTTTTACACAATCAGATCATTTGGTTATTTGCTTTATTTCCTGTCAAGAACAATTTGAGGCTTTATTTTAAAGTCTGCCAGGAGTTCTGGGCAATGTGTAACAGTAGCTTGATTCTACTGCAGCTGTCCTGATTAGCATTCACAGAAGTTAGCAAAAAGTGGCGATAAAATTTAAACAGTTGCAGAAGACCCACTGCTAAATGAGTCCAGTAATAAAGTCCAACAGAAGCTACTAAAATCGCCAGAATTTAATCAACACAATTTCTCAGTTATCAGTTATGCACCTCGTGCCTTAGTGAGCTAACAATTTCATTTCTTAGAACATTGTTTACAACATTTGTTAATACTGATAAGAGAGTGAAACATAAAAATTTGTATCTTTACTGAAAACAGAAAAATGTGCAATCTGTCAATATGGTAATAGTACCTTTGATATAATGTGTTTGTGTAGACATTGCAGCTCTTTCAAACAACGGTTGTATGATAATGGAAAAATGTTTAGTTATATGAAATTTGTAAGCTGGAACAGATTTGTTGTTTTGTCTAATATTGTGTTTTGTGCATAAATGTTAAGCACATTTGGTTACACTACATTAGTTCTAACATTTGTAAATAGAGGGTTCTGCAAAAAATGCTAGATTACTCATGATTCCTCACAGCCGCTATACAGGCAGCCAAGTGTAAACAAAGCTGTTCAGTCATTTATAAACCACGCTGTCTTTCAAGTGGTTAAATCGTTATTCACAATGCCCACTACTTGTGCTTTTATCAATTGTAGTAATTAGTCAGGTAGAGAATGTAAAAGCTTATTCAGGTTACCAGTGGTGGTTTCTTAATAGGGGAAAGAGATGCAATAAAAAACTGATTTTTGTAGGAGGGGTGGTTTGCCGCCATAAATCGATCGGGTTTTGGAACAGAAAATGTGCAATAATCTGAGAGAGTGCTTAGATCATTTCATATCAGTTATGTAGTGATTTTAGTTGATACTGAAAGATTCCCTATTACATATCCTTGAAAGTGAGTGAGTTCTTTTCCACATTTTGTGAAGTGTATGACTGCAACGAACTGGTAGCCTGGAATAAGTAAAGAGAGGCTTACAGGGACCCACTAACTTGGCTGGGGCAAATACCAGATATCTGACAAGATACAAATAATTATATTTTGGTAAACGCTTTGCATCTTTACTTAATTTCTTGCTTGGAATCTGGTACTTAAATTACCTAATCACTAATCAATATCTCTTCTTGGCTTTACTAACAGTGCTACATACTTATTCAAGCTGTTTATGTAGAATAACAATGTCAGAAGATTCTCTCGTCAAATTGTCTCTTGCAAAATCAATAATGGAAATGAACAAAGAGAACATGTGCATATGAATGGGTTGTAAACTCCCAGATTTGTATAACTATGGCAGGTGATCTGTCTGCCCGTGGTAGGATCGTACCACTCACTGCGGCTGATTACATTTTAACATTTAAACTAAGACTGCACTGCAAATTTTCTACCTCCACCAACTTATGCCATTCCTGACTTAACTGTACTAGAGTGATGTGTACTTACCCAGGAGGGGGTTCCATGCACATTAAACAGTTCAAATTTACTGAGATGTGATTTTTTTTGTAATTTTTTTTTATTTATTTATTTATTTTTTTTAAGTAGATTAAAAGGAAGGGAATTGCTAGAACATTAAGCTAAGATGTCATTCATTTGGAACCTACACTGGTGAACTCTATCAAGTTGTGTAAAACTCCTATGACAGGTAAAGAGCATTTTCAGATCATCGCATGTCACATAGGGGAGCATTTCTGGTCTGTTTGTACAGAACAGCTTCTCATTTACACCCTACACCTGACAAGAGCTTCTGGATATAGGATTACAAAACTCTGACTGTTTTATCAGCAACCTTCATCTCATCACGGAGCTCAGAAGAACTCCCGACGCTATGCAGGCTACCTGGCCGACCTGGAAGTGCTCACAGGTGACATAGAGACCATAAACAAAGGTGAGGGAAGCGAAGAGGACTAAGAGCTTAGCTAAAGCTAACACCACACCGGCTTTCTTTACCCAGCATTTTCCTCACAAATGTGCGGTCCTTCGCGAACAAAATGGATGAGTTACGACTTTGGATCACCCACAACATGAGACTTATGGACTGTAATGTCATGATATTCATGGAAACATGGCTACACAGCAGAATACCCGACAATGCTATCAAGCTAGCCGGGCACCGCATTGTCCAGGCGGACAGTATAGCAGATGACTCCAGTAAGACAAAAAGGGGAGGATTGTGCATTTATGTCAACAAGGCTTGGTGTACAAACTCTGTCATTGTTGAAGACACTGCTCAGTTAACCTAGAGTTTCTCATGTGTTAAGTGTAGACCTTTCTATCTGCTGAGGGAGTTTACTTCTACAATGAAAACAGCTGCATATATACCGCCAGATGCAAATCCTAAGCTTTCTCTGACTGAATTTCATGTGGCCATTAGCAAACAACAAACTGCACACCCAGAGGCTGCATTCATTGTGGTGGGTGACTTTAACCACTCCAACCTCAAGTCAGTGCTTCCCTAATTCAACCAACATGTCTCCTGCCACACCAGAGGGGACAAAACCTTGGACCATGTCTATACCAACATTACTGGAGCCTACATGGCAACCCCCTTCCCCCACCTGGGACAGTCTGATCACCTATCTTTGTTTCTCACACCCAAGTTCACACCACTCATCAACCGTGTGAAGTCATTTGTGAAGACCATCAAGGTATGGCCAATACAGAAAAAAAACACAGATTGGAGTATGTTTGCCTCTCAGGCTACCTGTGGCTCTCATACAGACATTGACTCCTACACTTACTCAGTATTGGAACATATCAACACCACAATCGACAGTGTTACCACAGAGAGACAGATCATCACATACACTAATCCGAAGCCATGGATGAACAGGGAAGTGCGGCAACAAAGCCTTCATATCAGGTGACGCACAGGCCTACAGTACATCCAGGGCAGACCTGAAAAGGGACATCAAGAAGGCCAAGCATGACCACAAGCTGAAGGTGGAGGAACACTTTGTAAATTCTGACCCCCGGTGCATGTGGGAGGGCATTCAAGCCATCACTGATTACAAGCCCAGCAACTCCACACCAACTGCCATGAATGTGTCCTTCCTCAACAAGTTAAATGACTTTTATGCTAATTTCGTTAAGGACAACAAGGACAAGGCCATAAAGACCAAGCCCTCAAATGACCACCAGACCCTTACACTCTCCTCCATAGACGTCCATAATGCATTGAGCCGAACCAATACAAGTAAGGCTACTGTGCTTGTGCTGAGCAGCTTACAGGGGTCTTCACAGACATATTCAAACTGTCTCTCACCCAAGCAGCAGTACCAGCGTGCTTCAAGACCGTTTCTATAGTGCCAGTGCCAAAACACTCCTCTCCGACGTGCCTGAATGACTACCACCCTGTTGCACCCACTGTGATGAAGTGCTTTGAGCGACTTGTCCTGGCACACCTCAAGAAATGTCTGCCCCTAGACCAACACCAATTTGCCTACTGAAGCAACAGGAGTACAGAGGATGCTGTATCCACAGTGCTGCACTGTGTACTCTCACACCTGGACAACAAGAACACATATGCATAAATGCTGTTTCTTGACTTCAGCTCAGCATTCAACACAATCATTTCCTCCAAGTTAATCACAAAACTTTAGGATATTGGAATCAATACCTCCCTCTGCAACTGGATCATTGACTTTCTTAACAACAGACCCCAGTATGTTAGGTCAGGCCACAACTGCTCCACCACCATCACACTCAACATTGGGTTGAGCAGGCCTATGTATGAATCCAACTCTATCATAAAGTTTACAGATGAAACTACGGTTATCAGACTCATCAGTGACTGATGAGTCTGACTACAGGGCAGAGGTAAAGCACCTAGCTGCATTTTGCTCTGACAATAACCTGCTCCTGAACACCAGCAAAACCAAGGAGCTCATTGTGGACTTCAGGAAGGAAAAGGGGGACACTCATGATCCCGTCCATGTCAACAGCTTGGCTGTTGAACGTGTCTCCAGCTTCAAATTCCTGGGGACACACATTTCAGAGAACCTGTCCTGGTCAACCAACACCTCCAGCCTGGTCAAGAAGGCCCATCCATGCCTCTTCTTCTTGAGGACACTGCAGAAGAACCACCTGTCTGCTGACATCCTGGGTAACTTCTACCACTGTGCAATAGAGAGCATCCTGACCAACTGTGTCACAGTCTGGTATGGGAATTGCTCTGTCACTGACCGCAAGGCACTGCAGTGGGTGGTGAAAACCACCCAACGCATCACAGGGACTCCACTTCCTGCTATTGAGGATGTCCACAAGAAGAGATGTCTTTGCCGGGCGCACAGCATTCTTAGGAACTCCTCTCATCCTGCCAACAGACTGTTCCAGCTCCTCCCCTCTAGAAGGTGCTTCAGGAGCCTTCAGACAAAAACCAGCAGGTTTAGGAACAGCTTCTTCCCCACAGCTATCACCCTACTGAACTCAGTCCCCGGCTGAACCTTCCCTTCCCATTCACACTACACCATGATGGTACCATTCATATCATTTATTGTACATGTACAAGCTTACATTGATATAGTCATTGTTATAGTCTGTTCACAGTGCTTTTCTTTCACTACTGTATATACATTCATAGCACACTGTATATCTGTTCACT
>JBCNYH010000026.1:13667422-13681238 GCA_039654325.1 Tandanus tandanus
CCCAGAGTCGGCTGAGATGGGCACCAGCCTCCCCGCGACCCTAATTAGGATTAAGCGGTTCAGAAAATGAATGAATGTATAGGACGCCCCCTAGTGAACGCATGTATAAACACACCAAAGATTTGTTGTCTTATTCTGTTAAACGAACAACATAAATAAATAAAATGAATTGCACTATAGGCATGAAAAAAAAATCTTAAACACTTCCTGAGTAAAATAATTACATAATGCCTTAATAACAAACACATAAATAAACTTTTCTTTAATCCTCAGCTGAATTTTCTGCATTCACTTAAAAAAATAATTAAAAATAAAAAGTTCAAAATGTGCAGATGGTTTTAGTAAAATTAAATGAAGTAGTTTGTTTTAAATAATAAATGATGATAAACTACAATATAATTCTTCTCTGAGTGTAATTTCAACTCCTGCCACCAGGTGGCGATACTTTCCCCACAAATATTCAGAATATGGAGGGAATGGGGTGGGGGGGGGGGGGGGTGGCGATGCCCATAGACTTCTAAATACAATAGACGGGTCGTGCATCGCTCTCGGGGTGTCAACTTGACGCCATCTTGGAAAGGGCTCCTTGTGGGTTTTTGCTATAGAAACAGTGGGGAAGTGAACGTAAAGAAAATGTTTTAATGCCACTAGAAAGCGGTCTGTGGGTTTATTTGGCACATAACATGATATCATAATATCAGTGTGTTTATTTTTATTGTAATGGAATGCATAGTTCAGAATAAATACGTTATTTATTAATTAAAAACAATGTAATTATCCCACATCATGGCATGCTATTTGCAACATGCAAACATTTTATTCCAGTAGTGCTGTATATTTTAATGTTGTTTATTGTAGAAAAAACTTATTGCAAGAAGACTTATTGTACGGCCGACTTCGAGGGTGCTGCATCTGCCCTCTTGCATGCAGCGACACACTTATAATGTCTGTCGGGAGACTTCTCATGATTGGGAAATCTAAAAATTCATGTATAGTATACAGTAACATTCAGGATGTTTCACACACGTACATCTATATAATATATGGATACATAATGCATATTTGGGACATAATATCATAAACCCATATATTTGAATAATGAGTTTACATTTACTTAGTACATGTACATGTAAGTACTGACTCCTGCTATAACTAGCCACATGCACATAATGCATACAGTGTAAAACACCAGTACCATCCTCATACTCACATGAATACACACTCTTCTAACATGGGTTTATATTGCTTTCTAGACATGTCATTATCACTTGTTATCCCTGCAGATCTGCTGTGTTGGTTCCTGTCATTTTTACAGTTAATCGCAAAGCATTCTGACCCTAAACTCTTTTGCTTACTGCTGTTTTCTTTTCCATGCTGTTGATGCCGAAGGAACGTTGTCCAAGATGGCGTCAAGTTGACGCCGCACAGCACATTGAAAATCAACGGAGTGTCCTGTCTATGGATTTAGTATATCTATGGGAATGCCTATAGTGCTTGTGTGTGTGTGTGTGTGTGTGTGTGTGTGTGTGTGTGTGTGTGTGTGTGTGTTTAACCTTGAAAGACCAGAATCACATGATGAGCTCCAGTTTATCTTTGAATCCAAAACAGAGTTGGGAATGTTATTTTTATTCTACATTTACTCTAGCACACACGCACACATGGGCTGTTCCTTCATCCAGCAGTTTTGTTCTGGTTTGTTTTGGGTAAAAACATTTATGAACTTCTTGATTGATTTTGAAATGGAACTGTGTTTATAAACCAGGTGCTGGGTTCTCATGTGGGATATTTTTAGCCTTGTGTTTAAACAAGTTTATAAAACATGAGCAAGTGAAGTTGATTAGCAGGTGTGTGTGTGTGTGTGTGTGTGTGTGTGTGTGTGTATGAGATTGAGAGAGAGAGAGAGAGAGAGAGAGAGAGAGAGAGAAAGGGTACACGCAGGCCTACATGTACCAACTCCTCACAAGCACAGTTTCACATAGATATGTTTAAATCTGCATTTGAAATATATGAATACAAACCTGCCAAGAGATGACTGCCCACCAAAACTCACCACCAAAACTCACAGACCGGGTAAAGAGGGCATTAATCAAAGCACAGAGACCAAAGGTAACCCTGAAGGAGCTGCAGTGTTCCACAGCAGAGACTGCTGTATCTGTGCATGTGACAACAATAAGCTATACACTCCACAGAGCTAGGCTTTATGGAAGAGTGGCCAGAAAAAAGCCATTACTTTGTGTTAAAAATAAGAAGGCATGTTTTTATAATGTAATTTTTGGCCTACTTTAATAATCTGTTTTGAGAAGGAAATAATGAGGCGAGAGTTGATGCCACCATCATCATCATGATCATCACTGTCACAAGGCGAGCTGCTGTTCCTGCCGCTGTTGCTGCATTGTCAAAGTTCAGGGTGCACTTGTATCGTGAAAATGCATACCAGTGTCACATCACCATGGAGACTCCAGTACGAGAAACTTCGTCATAAGCCAAGTTTTTTCCTTTTTGGCTATAGTGCATGACAGAGAGAGAGAGAGAGAGAGAGAGAGAGAGAGAGAGAGAGAGAGAGAGAGAGAGATTGAAGCAAAAGAAGACCAATAAAGGTTGTGCATGCTCCAACTTTATTTATTTATTCATGGAGAAATCCCATTCCCTGTATACCACCTTGCATTTCATGAGTGCCCAGTTCATTGTGCTCTCAGCTTCTGGAGATAGAGATAGGGTGAATTCAGCTATATTTTGTAATCAGATCGATTTCTTTTTAATACTTAAAAATAACCACAATGTATTAAACATTTCTGAATTCTTTAAGGTGCCTACTTCATGCATGTGATAAAATTAAGCATGTGTGATTTTTCTATAAACATGCCTCACCAATCTGTCATAGTGGAGACAAAACTAAATTTCAGTCACAAATTTTGTAAATTGTGAAAGCACTTTTGGTAAATTGGGATTTAGATTTACCATTTAGATTTAGATTTGACATTTAGATTTAGACTTAGCATTTAGATTTAGATTTAACATTTAGATTTAGATTTAACATTTAGATTTAGATTTAGATTTAGCATTTAGATTTAGATTTAACATTTAGATTTAACATTAAGATTTAGATTTAACATTTAGATTTAGATTTAACACTTAGATTTAGATTTAGCATTTAGATTTAGATTTAACATTTAGATTTAGCATTTAGATTTATAATTTAACATTTAGGTTGGACATGAAAACATTTTCTTAACAGTTAAATGTAAGACGTTTTAGATGTGATTCAAACTTAAATGTGAGGAAAAACGTGCTGAATATGGGGAAAATGAGCTAAATGTTGAAAATGTGTGCGCTAAAACATTTCAGTCAATTTTTTACATTTGGCGCCCCATAGTGATGTAGTGTATGTACATGATGATTTGCATGCACAACTAAATAGATTGGGTACTTTGTGGACAGCAGAATTGGCTAGTCATATTGTAATTGTATTATGTAACTGTGGCCTTAGTAGCGTTTCTTACAAGGGCTTAAACTGCTGTTAAAATTTTTTTTAATGTAAACTGCTAACATTTTCTAAGTGAACTAAGAACTAAGTTCCCATAACATAGAATTTCATTTAATACTAATTTCTTTTTCTTTAACACACAACAGCCACAATTTCACATTTTATACAGCCCGTTAAACAATTGCACTTTGCTCACCGATCAGCAGGACTTTGCACACAGAGCCACAATTTCTTCTTCAATCTGAACATGTTTGATACATCAGTATTTGGGGTGAGGTTTTAGAGAGTTTACCCTTCACTGACATGTGGGTCTTTTGGCTTTTTTCAATCCAATCCAGCATGTAATGCATCTGCTCCATGTACACTTTAAAATTTGTTTGACACACATTCTTTGCAACAGTCGTTGATTGAAGCTTTCTTTTTGCCATTACACATGGACGTCACACTGGCATGCTGACTCAGGGCTCACATAATATACTATGCCTTTGACTCTTGGAGCATGCTGCCGACCTGAGTTTTCTGTTCACTTCATTTTACTTGCTGAACTCATTCATTTCATTCATTTGTATTACCTTTTTTGTTTACTGAGTCAGGGATGGGGTGATGACAAGCACAAATGATTGATCACATCATCACACAGAGAACCAATCAGGATACCATCAGTTCTCATACTGTCATACTCCCAGCATGCACTTCTGCAGTCTGCAGTGTTTAATGGTTAATGTAGAAGAATATGATGTCTCTACACCACATAAAGTGTGAATGTGTGTATTCAGCTTAGTTCTTTGATCATCTAAGGGAACTTGTGTTCTTGCACTAACCGTGGACATGAAACATTGGGATCAACATTCCTATGTTCAAGAGCCCCATTTTCATGATAGCGGGAACAAAATAGTCTCACAAATTGAATTAATTATTTTCACGAGATAAAAGTAGCGTGCGATCGATGGTGCACTAGCCTGCAATTCTGCAGGCCGCATACACTTTTGGACAACACTGTGCATGTATGTTTGTTACACTTCTTCCCAGACTGCTTCCTAAAAGAAGCGAAATATTAAGTTGGTTTTGCGACTGGGCCGGAACTGTCCCAACTATAAAACGGCATATAGAGGAGTTAGATGTGTAAGTAACATTATTATAGTGTTTTGTCTGTGTTTATTTTGTGAGCACAAAAGTAAGTTACAGATGCAGCAGATAAAGTTTTGTAAACAGGTAATGGTGACATACATGTTTATAGTACATACATGCACATGCATTAAGACAGGCTATTTCAACTGCTTCTGCAAAATCATTGCCTTGTTTTCTAAACCATAGGCCCATGTGACCATCATCCAACACATTTGACCTGGCTATATGATAATTACAAACTAATCACTAACTGTGAGCTTGCAATCAGGAACCCCATCATCAAGTAAAGTTTTTATAATAGAGTACCGCAGATCAATTGCAAAGAAGGTAAGACATTCAAGCCTGGCAAACTACAGTTTTTGGGGTAAATGTAGGTTCATATTCTCATAAAGATGTTTATTTCAGGTGTTCAGTGAGCAATTACATGAAAATCACAGTGGTGCTGAAACATACTAGTTGTTCATCAACAGTAGAAAGAAAAGATCATGCACTTGTTACCTTTGGTATTTCTCTACAACACATTTTCACCTCTGTCGCCATCTTCATGCAGTTCTCACATGTACACATAGTAACAGCATTATATTGTATAGGGCTGTCAGAATAAAGTGTTAATTCAGATTATTATATTGGTTATAGACCAATATAATACAGTTATAAATAATAAATGAGCGCATGACTTTTTTTTGACAAGGAAATATAGATAATTAACTAATATATGTTCACCAATCAGAATCCTTAATTTCCTTAATGCAGTTTAAAATGTGCTCTTCATGTATAGACACCCTACAATTAAATATGTGCTTCACTTCACATATTGCTGTGAGTTCATCATAAACTGGAGAAACTTTTTGAAGAGCCTAACTACTTTGAGGAACTAGGGGGGACCTTTCTAAAAAAGATGCAATTTCTTCCTGGACTAAATCCGCAGATCCAGCACATTAGATTGTCTGTGCTTGACAGAACGCATCATGGTTTTTACCTTATTTCTGGTATTTCTGGAATACAATTTAACAATACGACAACACTGCATCACCAACAGGATGACAGTTATCTTTATTCCTCTCCTGTGGATGTCAGAAGCTGCCTTTTTCCATCCTGGGATCTTATGCTATCAGGATAATGGAAAAGTGTGTGCAACAGAGATTGCTCTTCTTTAAATCGCAGATGTGAGAGAAGCAAAAAAGAGCATAGCAAGAAGAAATATACTCCTCAACACTAGGATACAATCAACAGACACAAGGTTAGGAGCAAACAGCTCCTGTTTTTAAAGCCATGAATAAAGATTGGAGAAAAAAATAACAACAGAAACGTAAATGTTGGAAGGTAGTTTATTTGATGTTGTGACGAGACAATGGTACTTTTAAGATGACAACACAAAACCTAAAAAAAAACTAAAAAAGGATCAACGTCTAACACACACACCCCCACACCCCCACACAGAGTATATATCAGAAGAGTAGATTGCCCGTTAGACACAGCCAAGACATGCTTGCATCTGCATTCTGCTTCTTTAGTTTTGAATTAACAGTATGTAATGTAAATGTAAAAATTTCATCACAGATTAAATGGTACAGTCAATGAAAAGTTGTAATAGTATATAGCTTAATGTAATGACCAATGCAAAGTCACATCAGAAAAGCATAAAAAAATAAGTGATTAGCTTTACTTGCATCAAAGTTCCAGTGAAAAGCTAAAGAAACAAACTATTGTGACAAAAAAATATTACTTGGAAGCAAAGGGGAGAATGAGGTCATTTTGCCATACAATTATAGGATTCTTTAAAACTGATCTTTAATTACAGTTAAATATATATGCATGTGTACATATGCTCATTTCTCATGCACCACGGGTTTTACCACTGGCCATAAAATTTCAGAAATACCTTCAGGCTCAGGACACTGAACACTTTGACTCGCTGCCCCATTGAACCTGTACATATCACCATGATTAGCTGCTTGACTTGCTCCTTGGTTGGTCCAGCTAAAGTCCAGCCAGTTTCTCTTAAGTGCTGCCAGGTGCTTTATGTCAAGAGTGGTAAAGGTTGTGAACTGGACCTGGTTCCGTTTGCTGGTCGGAGAGTGCAATGGTTCATTCCGTGCTGGCTTTGCCAGTGGACCAGCTGATTTGACCATTGCAGAGTTGGTTTTCAAAGGCAGACTGCTGCATCTTCTCCCCAAAGTTGCAGTCCTTTCTATGGGGCTCTCCATAGCAGGGTTTGGCCTTTCGACTGCTGTATTTGGCACTTTTTGCTTGTGTTTGCTTGTAGTGAGAAATGGTATAGCACCAGATTGGTCTGCAGCCATGCCCAGGTGCACCCAGTGATGCGTGTGCTCATTGGGGCCTTTGCACTGCATTGGTGACTTCCTATTATGTGGCCCCACATGCTGAGTGCTACAGTTAATTAGGAAGATGATAACTGCCAAGCAGGAAAGTATTAGAAGCAAGTAGATGCAGATCTCAACATGTGTAAAGATACCGAACATCCACATAACATCTCGCTCGTGTATAGGCATTTCCTGTTTGGGTTGGGATGGGATTTCTGAAGCAGTAATTAAAACTTTAGATGGACTGACTGTAGTAAATACTTTCTCAGTGGCAGGTTGGGTAGAAGTCATACCCTTGATGCTGTTGATCAACCTGACTGTGCAGAGAGTCCCTCCCATTGCCTCTTGCAACCTGGACTTTGCTGAAGCTGCAGAGGTATATCTTGTTGTGCTCTCTTGCATGGCAGTAGTTGTGTTCCTCCTGAGGAGACCTTGAAATGGGGTTAGGCTCAATTTGGCTTCAATCTGAGTCGTTATATGCTGAGCTGAAAGGAATTTGACACTCACATTGCCAGAACCAACAGCAAGCGTGCTTTTGCGTTTGGACTTTTGGCAGGTTTCACAGATGGCAAGCTCAACTCTGAATAGCAGGCCCCATCCCTCTGACTCAGCCACTATAACAGGGCCTAAAACATTGCTCAGAGACACGACCCTGTTATCCAATGAGGAGACTCTAAGTTTATAGCTCCTTGGATCAAACAGGTCAAGATGAACCTGAGAGCCATCACTGAAGTGCAGCCAACAAGCAACTACTGCCTCCTGCAATATAACACATATTATATTAATTAATATTACAATATTCTTTACAAAGTCAATGTGACGGTCAATTAAATTTTTATGTCTGAGAAGCATTACTCTTTGAACATGTTGATCGTTTACTAACTACCCAAGTCCAGATGCCAACACCAAGCTCCACTTTACAAATCCGATCAATATTAATGTACAATAAAAATCAATCTGATCACCAAAGGACAGAAAGTAGAATGAGAGTAATGAGAAAAAGCAAAGTAAAGCAAACCATGTCTGCTGGTTTAATAATCTCTTCAACAAGCTGGCCTACTTTATGTGTAGCATGTGGAGATACAACACCAGCTTAATGGATAAAACCCATTGGTGATACCTAATAGCCCAGTATTGATTAGTTTTTGCAAAAATAAAGGCATAGATGTTGATATGCCTGTCATCTGAAATAATATGAAGTACCTAATGGCATCAACTTTTTTTGTATTACAGCAGATAATAAGCAGATATTTTAATTGAATAATATTGCATTTCTACAGTGTTCTACTTAATAGGAAAACAACAACTTTTCTGCTATTTGATGATGACCTGTCTGGGGTTGTGCATGGTGTCCTGAGTGGTGACTGTGGCTGTGATGGCCCTGTTGCTATGCGGACTGAGCTGCAGTGATAATGAGAGGCCTGACACCAACTGCACGCTGAGATCTGTGATGCTCACTTTATCATCCAGCACTTGCACCATCCCCTCCCCCAGGACTGAACCTGACAGGGGGGACACCACCTGAATGAGAGTAAATACAATCATAACACATTATCATCAGAAGTTTGTGTGTTCAATTCCCATCACTGTTAAATTGTTATGGTAGGGTCTGTGAAGTAAGACCTTGAACCTTCAGCTCAGTGGTATCATGCATTCATTTTTGCTTTTATTTGAAAACATCAGCCAAATGAGCAAATGTACAAGATTATAGGTTGTTTCCCACTATGTAAGATATTACAGTACTTTATTGCAAATATTCTATAGTTGTTTACAGTAAATTTTACAGTACTACAAATTAGTAACAAATTAGTCACTATAACCACAGCTATAAACAGTCACTCCCTGAACAGCCCCCTCCTTTATTTTTTACTTTTTCTCTGAAAGTTATTTAGATAAAAATGCAACTTCTCTCTGAAGACTTTGCCTTAAACTTAAAATTAAACTTAACATCATTAAAGCCCTTATATAATAGATGTCTTCAATAGATGTAACGTTATCTTTAAATAAAAGTTCAACATATAAATAATGACACACATCACATGACGACCACACCAGGGTCAAAAGTTGGTGTTTATGTTGATGTTTACATGGTCTGATATGTATATTGGACTGTGTTTACACAAACATCACTGGTGCTTACCAAGTTGTGCCCCTCCCCCAATTGGGACACTCAGACCACTCCACTGTTATGCATATTCCTGCATATCAACCCCTGGTCAAACGCATCAGACCAAGCTGGAGGGAGATAAAGGCCGGGCCTGAGGAAGCAATGTTGGCCCTTCAGGACTGTTTTGAGTGCACAGACTGGGACATATTCAAGCAGGCAGCCACCTACAATGGCATTATTGACTTGGAGAAATACACTTCAGCTGTGACCAGCTTCATCAGCAGTGTCTATCTCTAAGACCATCGTTTCACGTTCCAATCAGAAACCATGGATGACTGCGGAGGTGAGAGTGCTACTGAAAGTCAGGGATGCTGCCTACAGGTTTGGAGACGAGGCAGCTCTGAGAAAAGCTAGAGCCAAGCTGTCCTGGGCCAACAAACGCACTCATGCTTAGAGAATCCACAATCACTTCACAGATACAAACGACCCGCCTGTCCACATCTGAAGTGAGGAAGACCCTGCTCAGAGTCAACCTACGGAAAGCTGTTGGGCCTGACGGTATAGCAGGTCGCATGCTGAGAGAATGCGCAAATCAACTGGCTGACGTCCTTACCAATGTATTTAACATCTCTCTGACCACTACTGTTGTCCTCACCTCTTTCAAGACCACAACCATCATTTCCATACCAAAGAAATCCACAGTGACCTGCCTCAACGACTACTGCCCAGTTGCACTGACATCCACCATCATGAAGTTCTTCAAAGGGCTAATTATGAGACACATCAAGTCGCAGCTACCTGTCACACTGTACCCAGTGCCTCCACAGATGATGCCATTAACACCGCCATCCATCTGGCTCTCACACATCTGGATAAAAAGTACACGTATGTCAGGATGCTGTTCATTGACTTCAGCTCAGCATTTAACACCATTATCCCTCAGCAGCTGATAAGGAAACTAGGTGAGCTGGGCCTGAGTACAACACTCTGCAACTGGATCCTAGACTTCCTGGTAGGAAGACCCCAGGCAGTCCAGATTGGGAACAGGACCTCCAGCACAAACATACTGAACACAAGAGCACCCCAAGGCTGTGTGCTCATTCCACTGTTCCCGCTCCTCACCCATGACTGTGTGGCAATGTATAACTCAAACTACATCATCAAGTTTGCTGATGACACAACCGTGGTGGGCTTGATCAGCGGAGACAACGAGGCCCTGGACAGAGAGGAGGTGGCACAGCTCAGCAACTGGTGCTGGTAGCAACTGGTGGGAAAAAAAACAAAGGAACTAGTCATTGACTTCAGACGAACACCACACAAACACACTCCACTGTGCATCAACAACCTCCCATTAGAGACTTTCCAGAGCACAAAGTTTCTGCACGTACACATCACAGACAATCTCACATAGACTCAAAACACCAAACTCATTTCAAAGAATGCCCAGCAGCGTCTGTACGTTTTGCGGAGACTGCGAAAAGCCCACCTCCCAACCTCCATCCTGACAACATTTTACAGAGGAACTATTGAGAGCATACTCAGCAGCACCATAACAGCATGGTTTGGCAACTGCACTGCTGCAGACCGTAAGGGCCTGCAGTGGATTGTGAGAATGGCAAAAAGATCACTGGAGCCTCTCTGCCCCTCCTCTCAGACATCTACAATACCCGCTGTCTGTGCAAAGCCAAGAACATTGTCAAGGACAGTACACATCCCACCCAAAGACACTTCTCCTTACTACTATTGGGTAGAAGGTTCTGCAGCATCCCTACCTGCACCCCCAGAATGGGGAAGAGCTTATTTCCCCAGGCAGTCAGACTGTTGAACAACCTATAGTGCAATATATATATATATATATATATATATATATATATATCAACCTGTAAACTGTTGAACAACCTATAGTGCTATATATATCAACCTGTAATATAAACTAGTAACATATAATGCAAACTAGAACACTGCACCTCTATGCACTCTGCACTTTTTTCTGCTGCTAATATCCTGTACCCAATCATAACCACTAGCTATCAGAATTCTGTTACATGTCCTGTCTAGTGTGTTCGTTTATGTCACTGTTGTCTTTTTGCACTTTGTGTAAACATGTGTATGAACATGTGTATCCTAGTGTGTGTGTGTGTGTGTGTGTGTGTGTGTGTGTGTGAGTGAGTGTGTGTGTGTGTGTGTGCGAGTATGAATGTGTGTGGTTTTTAATGATGTGTGTGTGCACTGTGTGAGTGTGGCTTTTAAAACGTATGTGTGTGCTCACTCTACTTATTTTACTTTACTGTATCTACTTTGTTTTAACAGTTGTGTGTATCACCAATTGTTCCAGGTGCAACGTTGTTTCGTCTCACTATGTACTATGTATATCGCTGAAACTACAATAAAAACCTACTACTACTACAACTACTACTACTACTACCACTACTACATCTTTTAAGGTCTTTAAGAATCCAGCATGCAACAGTGTTGGGGTGCAATTATATTTGGTTATGTTAAAAATTTTTATTAAAATATATGCTACTATTTATAAATGCAGCTACACATTTTATATTTTATTAAGAGTTTAATTTCACTGTAAATATAGGAATAAAAAAGGCAAATTAGTAGATTAGTAGATTAGTAGTAGAGTTGGACCTGTACAGTGGTGACTCCAGGGGCTCTGCCGCTGATCACAGTTTTTCTGTCCAGCTGAGCGATGCCAATATCTACGACCTTCAGAAAGTCCTGGACCAGCTGAGTCACATCCACAAGCCATTCAGGACCCAGGAAGTGTTCAAGAGTGGTAGCACCTGAATCCAACACATCTGCCATAAAGGCTGTGAGTACTTGGATCTGGGTGTGTTGATATTGTACCACACAGCCTCTGCCCTTCTCATTATCTTCCTCATCATCCCAACTTGAAAGAGAAAGAGAATTAATTTAATATGACTAACTTCCACCTATTTTATTCTATTTCCTGCAGTCTTTCTGGTTTACACAATCTCAGATGAAGATGGATTAAAGTGTAGCATACCATTTCTAGATTTCTATATGTGACCAACTAACTTACTATGAATAGACTGCAAATGCCTGCAGATCAGTTTTGCTGATATAGGACAGGGGGATAGCAGAGGCTTTACAGATTGCATCTTTTGACACAACTTACAAGCCACCAAGAAGCACAATTGTGTCCAAAATTTAGCAACTTTATGACATAGAAAAGAGAACAATAGAAAATGTTGCGGCGGGAGCTGAATATACTGCAATGACTGGGGATCACTGGGTTTCAGTTAGCAATCATGATTACCTTGGTGTTACTGCACACATCATTGACAGTGAGTGGAAGCTTAAGTAAGTCGCATTAACTTAGCTAAAATCTCACACCAGGCACTATGCTGATGCCTGCGCTCAACAGGTTTTTTTTCTGTGGTGGAGATATGGGGAGTTCAGAAAAGGTTGCCTTGAAGAGATTGGGTTTAGTGATGCATTGGCAAAGATAGTGCAGCTTTTTAAACACAGCTCTGCTAATACAGAGGAGCTCCACCAGCAGAACTAGAACAACTGATTAAGGACCTAAGAAATGGAACTCATGGCTGAACATGATCTACCACCTTCTGAAGAACAAGTAAGTTATTAAGGCTACCCTGAGCTAACAAAACTGCCATGTTGACTGCATCTGATTGGAATAGACTGCAGAAGCTGGAAACCCTCCTTGAACCATGCAGGTAAGCAGACACACACACACACACACACACACACACACACACACACACACACACACATTTTATTCATTTTATTTAAAAGAGATTTACTATCACTGTCTTTACTCTGCAAATTGTGTGCAAAATTGACTAAAGTGGTGCAAAGCATATTTGCTTTTCCTAAATTAAATGTAATGTTATGACACTGATATAATTAATGTACTGTGTGTATCTCTTAGTATCCACGGCAGATATGTGGTTGAGCTCCATGGAGGTGAGACTTAAGTCTTCTGCTCTGTGGTATTGCCTGCTCTCTGCCACTTGCACCGCACCACGAATGCCTCAGAGGAGGATTCAGCCTACGTGGAAAGGTTCAAGACTCTAGCCTTCAAGAATGACCTGTCCCAATG
The DNA here is from genome assembly GCA_039654325.1 of Tandanus tandanus. Taxonomy (NCBI): domain Eukaryota; kingdom Metazoa; phylum Chordata; class Actinopteri; order Siluriformes; family Plotosidae; genus Tandanus; species Tandanus tandanus. Next base: position 13,680,562 of record JBCNYH010000026.1, read on the forward strand.
GCAAGCAAACTTTTACAATGGATGGCTCAAGATGGCTTCAGCACTCAGTCCATGTTTTAAGGACTTGAAGTATCTACCAAGAGGATACTTGGTAGGTACTGCCGCAAAAAGAAACACAGCAGAGCTACCCCAGAGCCTGCAGAAGAGCCACTGAAGAGGAGGAGCTGCCTGCTCTTGTTCCAGACACAGATTCAGATGATGACATGATGGGAACGAACATGACTATGAACTGCTACAAAGCAGAGCCCAGCATCAGTATGGAATCGTGCCCACTACTGTGCTGGTAAATACAGGAGCCCACCAACAACTGTTTGTCCTGGCATGGAAATATTTGCCAACCCCTACCACTTCTTGTCCCCTGTGAGAGACATTTTTTTAGTGGGCATTATAAAATTATTAATTTTGAGTTATTGGTACTATTCTGTGGCTGATATTTTAAACTTTTAAATGATACCATTTTTTTTTAACATAATTGTCTTTTTTTTGGAGTAACTAACCAAAACCTGCCAGGAATTTTCAGCCTTTTAAGCCTGTAACTTTGAAGAAAATCATGTTTAAAGTTCAACAAAGTATTTAATAATTTCTGACTTAATACCCACTTTGCTGTGATTGGTCATAACTTATTTCTGTGCTTAGTGAAGCTTTTTTAACTCATTATCGTGTCATATGTATATATA
>JBCNYH010000026.1:13716538-13730161 GCA_039654325.1 Tandanus tandanus
CCCGCTGATAGTGGGGCTTGAACCCCCAACCTTGGGATCAGTAATCCAGCACCCTACCACCAGGCCACCACTGCCCTTGAGAGAATCAGTGAAATTAAATTTCTTGGGGTAATAATGATAAAATTAACTGTAAACAACAAATGAAACATTTAAATTAAAAAATATCAAGAACAATTGCAGTTCTCAGCAAAGAAAAACATGTATTGGATCACAACTCACTTCTCATTCTTTACAGGTCACTGGTTTCACCATATTTCAGTTACTGTGCAGGGGTTTGGGGGAATAATTATAAAACCACACTACAGTCACTAACTATTTTACAAAAAAGAGCAGTAAGAATTATTCACAAATTCGGTTATAGAGATCACACAAATCCATTGTTCTTGAAGTCTAACATATTAAAAATTGAATATCAAACAGGACAAATCATGTTTAAAGCCAAACATAACCAACTTCCAACAACTATTCAAAACTTGTTTGCAGAAAGAAAAGGCAGGTACAACTTATGGGGATCCTTTTACTTCAAATCTGTAAAAATAAGAACAACCAGGAAACGTTTCTGTGTATCCAATGTCCAATCATAAAGCAATTTAAGAAGATGAACAAGATGCATGTTATAAGGATGAGGGTGTTTGAGCAAACTTGGTGTTACTGAATTTTGTAACATTTTATTATTATTATTATTATTATTATTATTATTATTATTATTATTATGGCTAAGAGTCAGATATTTCTCATCAGTGATTCTGGTGAATTAAATAAGTTTTGACTTCTTCCCACTCCTTTTTAAGTATGTTTAAAGAAAACACCTGAGCAGCTTGGACACATCATCAGTGAAGTACCCAGGGTCATCAGGTGTTTTGTATCTTTGATCTTCAGATACCCTCACCTGGGCGACCCAGCCGGGGATGATCAGGCCCCGGCTTGTGTCCAAGCAGCTTGCTACACCATGGATCCACAACCACCTGGAAGCACTCTCTGAAACTTCATTGATATTCTTGGTGGATTTCCTCCCCTGCAACCCTCTTGCACCAAGGAGCCTGAGTGTGCAGTGCAGAGACTGACCTGGAAATCCCCTACAGCCCACCTCAATGGGCTCACAGCAGGCCCTCCACCTGTTCCTTCTGCAGTTCTCAACCAGCTCCTGATACTTTGCCTTCTTTCGCTCGTGAGCCTCTTCAATGCGGTCTTCCCAGGGGACTGTGAGTTCCAAAAGCACTACTTGCTTGGACGAGTTAGATGTTAATACCAAGTCCAGCCTGAGTGTTGTTATGGCAATGTGCTCTGGAAACTTCAACTGTCTCCCCAGGTCCACCTGCAGCTGCAAGTCACAAGCCAAGGCTAGTAAGCATGTTGAGGTCTTCTGCTGATTTGAAGGCTTCTCTTCTGCCCGGACAAAGGTTATATTGTGCCTTGCTGGAAGCTGGTGTTTGGCTTGCTGGATCCCTGTGCTGATGGCATCAGCTACTGCTATCAAAATCTGGTTGTGGCGCCATGTGTACCTTCCCTCTCCCACATCTTTGGGGCAGCAGCTCAAAATGTGCTCCAGGGAACCCCTTGCCTGAAATAGCGGGCATGTTGGTGTTTCTGCAAGACCCCGACTGTGCAAGTTGGATGGGCTTGGCAGGACATCGTACACCGACTAGATCAGTCTTGCTGGATCCCACTTTCAAATCTCTGTCCAGGTGATCTTCCGTGCCGATGCCTGGTCCCAATTTGCCCAAGCTCCTTGTTGACGCGTGGCCACTGTCCTGCTGTTGCACTCATTCTCCACCTCTGCTTGGATCTCTCCCTGGATGAGCTGCCTTCTTTCTCTCCCCTAAGCTTGGTCGAAGCATGGTCTTGAGTGCATCCCCAGCCCAGCTTGTCCAACTGTGAAAGAGCCTTCCAGGACACTGTACCTCAGTCTGGCCTCTGCTTGCTCGACTGCCTCATGGGCCCGCTACTTCTGACCAGTCCTTACAGCAATGCCCTCGGAGGAAACTCTATTGTCTGCTGAATCTCTGTAAAAACAGCACCTCCCTGGCTTTGGTGACCTTGAACTCCTCTACTACACTAGTAAAGGGGAGCTGGAGCTTATTGGTGTGCCCATACAGGACAATGATGCTGAGGCTTTTCGGCAGGCCAAGCCATCTGCGAAGAAGCTGACTGATGCTTCTCTCGATGCCCTCCACAATGGATGTTGAGACTTCATAAATCAGCAATGGCCAGAGGAGTCAAGGAAGGATCCCATGCTGATAGATCCATCCCTTGAACTTCCCTGGGAGGGCTGACTTATCCACTGCAGACTGCCAGATCTTCAGTTCCCTGCAAGTGGACTGGACTGCTGCTGTGTCTTTCAGTGTACCATCAAAGATCTTCCCCAGACTTTTCATGGGCTTCTCGGTCACTGATGGAATTTGGGCTCCACCCACCTGAAAGCAGAATTTGTCCACCACCTTCCCTTTCCTCATGACCAGGGACCTTGATTTAGCCGGCCTGAAAGACATACTTGCCCATGTGAAGAGCCTTTCCAATCCACAGAGGAGCCAATGGCATCCTGCCACTGATGTTGATGTGACCTTCCATGAAAGCTCAGATCAGGGGTTGGCAGATGCCAGATGTGGACAGGGACCCTTGACATTTCACCTCAGCTGCTTTGACGAGCATGTTCATCGCTAGGGTGAACAACACCGCTTATATAGTGCAACTAGTGATAATGCCTTTCTCTAGAGAATGCCATGCAGATATTTCCCTGAATTGAATCTTAAGCTGATGCTACCATAATAGTCCCGAATAAGCTCACAGATCTTATCTGGTACATGGTGCGCTGTCAGGGTTGTTGCCACCAGCTTGTGTGGGATGGATCCATAAGCGTTGACGAGGTCAAGCCACAAGACTGAGAGATCTCCTTGTTTCTCCTTTGTTTCAAGGATTAGCTGGGTGACCACTCCTGTGTGCTCTATACAGCCTGGCATGCCTGGAACCCCACCCTTTTGCACTGCAGCATCGATGTATGAATTCCTTAGGAGGTACTCTGTTAGCCAGTTGGCAAGGACCTTAAAAAAGATCTTGCCTTCCACGCTAAGGAGAGAGATGGTCCATAACTGGGTGATGTCCTTTGCATCCTCCTCCTCCTTCAGAATCCAAAGACCTTCGGCAAGGGGCCACTGCTTGGCTACCTTCCCTCTCCACCATACTACCCTGATGAGTCTCCAAAGCCTCTGCAGGAGTCTTGGGCACTGTTTGAATACCTTGTATGACACTCCACTTGGCCCTGGAGCAGCACTGGTTCATGCCGCTCTAACCACTCCCCTGACTTTTGCCAGGGTGGGCTCACTGATGATGAATTGGATGGAGGGCTCTGGTGGTGGAACAAGCTCTTTGCAGGGGGCCAGATCTTCCTCTCTCCTGCTATTACTCAGGTGTAGTAGCTGTTGCTCAGGTGTTTGTTGATCTCTTCTTCTGAGACCATGAGAATCACACTGTACTTCTGCCCAAGCAGCTGTTTAGTGAATCCGAATGGATTCACTATAAAAGCAGCCTGCTTGAGAGCTCTCTCCCGGCTTCTCTTCCTGTAGTACTCACCATGAGCTTCCTCTTCAGGATGCTCAGGAGCTCTGTGAGGGCTGTTCTTTCCTCCTCTTCTGCTCTCTTGTGCTGCTGCTTCAGGGATCTCAGCTCTTTCCTTAACTGGGTGATCTTAATTTCATGCCTGTTATGTTGATGTTACAGTGACTCTTGTATTGGCTTTTGGTTGTTTTATGCCAAATCTCTCAGCGCCAATGCTGACAATCACTGTGCTCAATAGCTGGAGTCACTGGTCCACTCCTCCCTTTGATGCCGCTTCAAGAGCTGAATCAACATCTTTATCAAACATCTTCATCAAACATCTTCATTCAAGAGCTGAATCAACATCTTCGCTGCCACTCTGACGATTTGTGTGCAGCAGGCCATGAGACCTGGTGATGTTCCAATAGGTTGCAGCAATAGGGGCTTGTGGGCTCTGGACTCTGTGGGGTGCCTCCCGATCCTGCCTCCATCTCACCAGGGTCAGTGCTAGGCACTGGCTCTGTACGTTGCTCAACTTGCCTGCTCCTAATGCAGCCCATCTTGTTCTGGTGGATCCTCAGACCTCTCAGGTTCTTACAGATTTTGCCGGACAAACAGGTTGCACTCGTCGTTGATAATCTGTTGTTCATAATCTTTACCAGGAAGTCAGTCCATACAGGGTGTTCATCCTCCCCCCTTCTCGGGCACCCCTGGGGGTATCTTTCCATGGGATTGTCTGTAGCTTTTTATGGGTGCTCCCTTGTGGGGGCTGCAATTTGCATTGCTAGCCCTCATTGCCCTGGTTGCCGTCTCTCCATGCTGTCCACTGTCTTTCCATTTGTCACCACACTGTCCACAGTTGCCATTCAGCCTTTCCTGGAAGTCACTGGCCAAGCCAGAATAACACAAGTTTAAAGAAAACACCATCTGCATAGATGGGCAGCTTGGACACATCATGTGTACATAGGGTGATAGGGTGTGACTTTGCTTTGTGATATTTGTTTTGAAATGCTTTTTATTTTCTTATGTTCCTCTATCACTGTCCCTACTGTTTTATGTTGCATACTCAGAATGAATAAACTAAACCTAATCACTTCAAAAGAAACATTTCTCAATATGTTAAAATTGCACAGAATTTAGGTGTTTCAAAAGCAACAAAATAATACATTGTGAAAAGATTTGGAGAAAACTATCTCAGTGAGTAAAGAGCAAGATCAAAAAACTGTTGGATATGCAACCCTCAAGCAGAACTGAGATCTTGGTACTGTGACAAAAATTGTCACATGGGCTTTTGAGTACTTCAGAAAGCTTTTGTCACTTAACACAGTCTGCCACTGCTTTTAGAAAGGCAACCTGAAACTGTGTTACACAAAGAGGAAGCCATAAATCAATCCCATGCAGGAATGCTAAGTCCTCTGGGCTCATCTCAGAGGAACAAAAAGACAGTGGAACCATGTGCTGTGGTCTGATGAGATAGTCCACATGTTAGTTTGTTCTCCATGCCAAAGAAAAAAATGACCATACAGATTGTTATCAGAAAAATATGCAAAAGCCAGCATCTGCAATGGTACAGGCTGCCAGTCCAGATCTATCTCCTTTTGAAAAGTTTGGCAGCAGCATGAAGAGGAGAATGAGACAAAGATGGCCAAGCACTGTTGATCAGCGGTCTTCTATCAAACAAGAATTTACAACAATTCAAATAGCAAAACTCAATCGATTAGTATCCCCAGTTCTCAAACAATAGTAAGGTGTAACTAGAAAAATTCCTGAAGAAATTTTGAGATTTACCTGTAACTGCTGCCATAAAATAAGTGAAAACTGGCATGCTTCATTATAGAACACAGGAAAAGTCCTCACAGTTTACACAGGTTTCTAAGTAGCTGTGGCAAAACAGGTAATGATAAATCAATTTGAAAAAGCAATTATGCATTGACTGTAACCATTACTGTGGGGTTTAAGCCAAGCTCTATACATATTTAGATATACATACTACATATCTATATACATATTTACAAATTTATTCTATTACATATTCCATCAGCCAAACAGGTAGTGTGTGTACATGACTCATTTTTGTGTGTGAACGTGCAGCAGGTGTGTGTTTAAGGTGCATGGTCAGACACAGCTGGTCATTGCCATACTGATTAAGCCAGCAATTACCGACAGTTACACTTCGGTCTTTTCAACTCAAAAATGTATATGAAGTGTATCCTGTTTTGGACGTCTGATTAGAAAAATCTATTTCCACTTCTCAAAGAGGTTAACAGTGTTTGATAGCCAAGAATTTGTTGAATGCTGTGAAATAAATTATTTTGGTACACTGTGAAAAATATTTAAAAAGTCATGATGTAAAAATGACCCTCGTAATGATTTTAAATGATTTTAAACAGCTTTTTTTTTTTTTTTTTGCATTGACTCCTATGGAGAAATTCGAGGTACAGCTGTCAGTCAGAGGCCCACCATTTAACTTCTATAAGTTCTGTTGACTCAAAAGTTACATGGTCAGTACCAGCACAAATTTCCCTCCATTTTGATGTAAAATTTCTTCTTGTAGAATGGAAATTATGGGAGTAGGAGTGAGTTTAAAAAAAAACTTTTTTCCAAGATAATTTTCTCTTCTTTGCCACTCTGCTGATGACATCACCCACTCTAGCCCAGATCTTTCCATGCAATAGACACCCATTATAAATACACAAATCAAGTCAATCTTAAACAACGATTGAGAGAAAAACGTAAAAGGTAGCAAAATGCCATTTTGACCGTTGAAATGATGCCTTCATTGTCTGTATTTTAAAAGTTTCAACGAAGTTTTTATGTGAAAGTATGGCTTCTTAGCAAGGCATCAGAATTAGGCGAGTTTCATGATTGTTCATCAACCTTTCCCTATTCATTTCAATGGGATATTTTGGCATGTTTTTTTGGCTAACTGTATTGCCATGGTAAGGTGAAACACCAATTTAAGTAATAGCACACTTTGCGGTGCCGAGACGCACGTTTTGATATATACACTGCGTAGGTGCACTTTGCAGTCTGAGCCGCATTAAGTGCAAAGAATGAAGAATAATTAAATAACGAGAACCAATTCTAGGTAAATAGTAATATGTGCCGTACTTAAGAGCAGGCACATAATTAAAGGGAAAGTAGATGTAACACAGTGGTGAACATTCTGTACCTCTGTCCCAAATTTTGTTGAGTGGTTTGCAGGCATCAAAATGTAACTTTGATTATGTTAATAAAATACAGTTATATTGGTCAGTAAAAATATTCAAAACTTTTTCTTTGTATATGTATCAGTTAAGTGAAGGTTCACATGAATTCATAATTTGAATGTTTTTGTTTTATTAGGAAAATATTGGAAAATATCCCAAATTTTCTTAAATGGGTTAGTAGTATTTTATAAGTGGCTAATTATATTAAATATTCAGGTTCTGTCTTGGTTAGTACTATGCCACTGTTTCTCAGCAACAGATTTGAAGTGAAAGAACTTATAAGTATAGCCCCTTTCAAATGGACAGATCTTGGCACCAGCACATAAACTCAGCATGTGTTTGCTTTACAGTCTGTATCCAGATGCACCCATTTTTTTTAATAGCCATGTAGATTAGTTATTCTGTATGTGAAATTGTGAGAGTCAGAAAGACAGGAATAGAGCAAGAAAAGCAGGTAGGAGTGCATAGAAAGCAGGAGAGTAAGGGAAAGAGAGAGAATGGGAAATGTGGAGATTATGAAAGAAATCTTTTTTTGCTTTGATTTTATTTTTAATTTTTTTCCCCTTGCCTAACTGTGAACTTGGGTGTGGTTGTTAAAGCTAACGTGTTGCTAACTTGGAGATTTAGTAGTTTTCACAGGAGTTTTGAATCTCAATGTGTCATATTTGGTTGAAACTTATGCCAGCATTCATTGGGTGAGAGGCAGAGAAACTGCCTATTGACTTGGGACCTGTGGAGGTCCAAGAAGGATGTGAAATTGCGATCCCTGGTTTGCAAAACCCACTGAACCATGGGGACCTCTGTTATGTATGATATACGTGATTATAATTGTTGTTGTCTATGTGCACTAGTGGTTGTTCTGAACTTTCCCCCCTTGCCTCACGGTTGAGGGGGATCTGCAGAATTACCTGCGCCAGGAGTACCATCGTGTGGCAGTGCGTGCAGGTCTGTAAAAAAAAAAGTTATGTTTAAGAGAAGGGTTATCGATCAATGTTTTTATTGAAGTGCTACTGACCGCTCCGGTGTTAGTTTTTCGCTTTGGCATCAGTATTATGATTCTTTTGTATTTTTAATATAATAATTGTATATTTTTAGATGACAATTTTACAAAACTTTGAGGTTGCTTCAAATGATTCACAACTGGATTGGTACTTGATTGTTACTGATCACTTCCTGACCACCCGCCTGGAGCTGTGGTGCAGGGATGGCGTAAGTTAAACCTGTTGCTGTAAAAAGGCACTAGCAATAGTTGCAGCTCAATGAGGGCTAATGAAGGTTTTCTGTCAGTGCTAATTTTTGTTTGTGTGTCACTATACCTGGCAGGTACACCTGAGTGACTGTGTATGGATAGAGATGCTTGTACAGTTGCTGTGGGCTACCATTTCTTCGCAGCTGGAGGCCTTCACCAGGCTTGGCCAGAAGATTCGCCCCCAAACTTGTTGTGATCGTCGGGGTGACCCCACCTTCCAAACAGTTTGACTGAACATTTGCTCGATGTGGTAACAAGGTAATGAATGCACACTGTAACTGCGTGGTTTATATTATGATAAGCAAAGTTTCCCAATGATTCACATTTAAAATTCTCCAAAGAAACTTTCTTTGTAATCGTTATAGGCGGAGCGTGACCACACCAGTCCAGAGTCCACCAAGAGGGTGGTTCACCAACAGATGTGTTTTGTCTTAACCCAATCAAAAATAAATAAATAATATATGTATGCACACAAATTCTGCATACTTATTTGAATTGTTGATGAATCATTTAATTTGTAATCTTTCTGCATTTTTATTTTATAGGGAGACCTGCTGGAATGTTCCATTCCTCTGAACCCATTGTGGTTCAGCCTCACGGTGCTGGAACAGACGAACCGGCTTGTTCCAGTATGTTGCCACAATGCTGTGGGGTGCCCACCTGCTCAAAAGAGCAAGGTAAGTTGGATAAAATTTTGTCAGTGGTGTAGTTATTACAGAGCAACTCCTGATTCCTTAAACAAAAAAGTAATGAACACTAAACCTGTTTAACCTGTTTTTTTAATCTTTATTTTGTGTACAAGATACTATGCAACAAATATGTCATGACAAACATCCTGTTTTGCCTTGTGATCTATTACAAGTCTTCTGTGGCATGCCAGCAGAGATGCCCTACCTGCAAGAAGAGACGGGGAAAGCCGCAGGTGTGTCATCATTTAACAAATTATGATTAGAGGGATGTCTACTCCAAATCGTTTTAAATTGAGTGATGCTGGCATTTTTCCACTGTTTAGCATATTCAGTACATGAAGACAGTGAACTACATGTCTATGCAATGTGGTATATTGACATGGAGACAGCAGACAACACCATGAGTTGGGTTTTAAGCAGTCAGAGGGCCCAGGTTTATCATATTCATATGTGCATATGCAAACACATAACCATATTACAGAGACCATCAGTGGAAAAAAAATACACTTATTTACTCTATCCTTTCCAAAATTTTTGTTGTTATTGCAGGATTCAGCGATAGACGGGATTGTCAGGGGTCCAGCCGTGCAGTTGGTGAGGGCAACAAATTCCCAGGGGGACAAAAGGAATAGTGCTTTTTCCATGGTCACCAGTGCACATCCATGGCTCTTACCTTTCTGGCTTACCACAGTGAGGGGTTGCAGTATAACACAATGTTGCTTGACAGAGTGCTTGAGCAAGGAAATGCACTCTATGTAGGCACTAAACAACAGCTCTTGTTGGATGGCTCATTTGTTGATAACCACCTGACAGTTGAAGAGATGCCAAAACAAGTGCTGACATACAGACAAACATACAATGTACAAAAATCCACCATAAGAGCTGGTCACCTGCTAACCAAAGAAGTCAGCCCTCACAGAATGGGATTGCCCCTTTCCGCACAACTGGAGAGGCTGTCAGAGGATGTCAAAACATGCTTTCATTATTGTGACTCCAGAATGCATTGCAGTGTTTCAGGACAGATCAGGGAGATATGGACTGTTTGATTTGAAATGTAATGTAAAGCTGGGCAGCCCCATCCTGATGGAACTGCTTTAATGACAGACTTGGTTGACCACCTGTACAAGCTCTTTGAAAATCATGGTCCCACTGCCACCTATGAATTTGTGCCAGACACTTTTGTCAGTGATGATGCCCCATCTGAAGACTTGGAGATTGTAAATATTTCTCCTAAACTTGCACAAGCACAGCTTTGTGCAAGAAATGAGGAAAGCATTTCTGATGTTGAAGAATCAAATGAACTGCTCAATCAGATGGCCAAAGTTTTAGATGAAGATGATGCACCAGTCTCAGATGTGTCCAAAGTGCTCAAACAAAGGCAACAAAAAATAAGGCACAGGATCGAAATGCAGCTTGCACTTAAAATGAAATGCCTCAAGAAGCACATCTTCAAAACAAAAATATGCAACCTGTACTGCATTTAGGTTGAAAAAACAACAGCCAATGAAACATATATCCATCAGCAAACACAGAAAAAAAGAGTATCTCATTAACAAATACAAGACTGATCCTGCCTACCACAGCAGAAAATGGAGTATGTGACAGAAAGATACAGCACTGATCCTGCTTTGCAGACTACACAAATCAAATCAGTGATGGAAAGATACAGCGTGGACCCTGCTTTCTGGACTGGAAAAATTAAGTATATGACGGAAAGATACAGCACGGACCCTGCTTTCCGGAGAAGATGAATGACGTATGTAATAGAAAAATACAGAACCAGTTTTGCCTTCAGAAGCAGACAGAAAACATTTTTGAAGACGTATATGAAGGAAAAATATCACAATAAACCAGTTTTCAGGCTGCACCATAATCAAAGACACGCTGACAACAAGAGAAAGAGCCTTTTCAAGAATGCATTGCATTGCCAAATCATTGGAAGTTGCAGTGTGCTCTGAAAATCAAGAGGAAATACAGAAGGAATGCAGACTCCTGCCAGAAAAAAACTCTGCACCCTGTCATCAGCGAGGAAATGAGAGATGCAATGCTAACATTCCAAGAAAAAAATGGACATGGGACATGGACCCACATATGTCTGCACATTGTGTCACAGAGCTCTGTTCTCAAGTCAAGTTAAACATTGTAACAGCCAAATTAACCAAAAACCTGCAAATTATGGCTGATTGCCCAACAGGAGAGTTTGTTCATATACGTGGCTCTGCTTGCTCATGTCCATGTTCTGCACCCAAAGAGAGGATGCAGGAGTGGATTTGCTACACACCTAACCAGAGGAGTCATGCCACCGATTGCAACCGCGAATAACCCTTATCTAGCACTCATTCCATCAGAGCTGGCAATTTATAGCATAAATCCTACCTTTTGCCAAGATTGTTTCCTTGCCCAAAGGACAGCAAAGAGTGGTACACTGAGCTGTTGTATGTGTACCTTCTGAGATGGAAGCAACTGTAAAGTCTGTCCCAAGGCTCAGTGCTGAAGTCCAGCTTTTACAGGTGAAGCACAAGAGGAAGATCAAATACAAAGGACACCAGCACTTCTACAAAGTCAACATGAAAAATGTGCTAGAGGGACTAGCCAAACATAAAGAGACTAATACAGATTACAGTGATGTAACACTAACTGAAAGTGCCACATTTGAAGATCTTGTAGATGATCAGCCAGCTGAAGAGCCACATGCCAGAGATAAAGACAATGATACAGATGCAGCAACGGAACAGCAGCAAAATCGTGTGGGATGAAAATAAGCCACCTTGGCTCAAACAGCGATGGATGGTGCGATCTGACAAGGTGGACTTAATGGAAGATGATGTAGGAGGACAGCAAATCATAAAAAGAGTGAGACTGGAATTTGCAAAAGTGCATATTGACAAACCACAAAGCTTCTTGGAGAATGTCCTTTGGATAGCTGAGACAAAACTGGAGCTTTTTGGCAAGTCACACCAGCTGTATGTTCACAGATGCAAAAATGAATCATAGAAAGAAGAGCACTGTACCAACTGTGAGACGTGGAGGAGGCTCAGTTATGTTCTGTGGCTGCTTTGCTGTTTCTGGCACGGGATGTCTTGAATCTGTGCAGGGTACAATGAAATCTCAAGGCTATCAAGGTATTCTGGGGTGAAATTCACTGTCCAGTGTTAGGAAGCTTGGTCTCTATTGCAGGTCATGGGTCTTCCAACAGAATTATGACCCAAAACACACAGCTAAAAACATCCAAGAATGGCTAAGAACAAAACATTGGACTATTCTGAAGTGGCCTTCTATGAGTCCTGATCTAAATCCTATTGAACATCTGTGGAAGAAGCTGAAACATGCAGTCTTCAAACCTGAGACAACTGGAGTAGTTTGCTCATGATGAGAACCACTCAGCAGACCATTACAGGGACAACACACACAACTGCTCACATTGACACCTAGGGGCAATTTTGAATACCCACTTGGCCTAATGGGCATGTCTTTGGACTGTGGGAGGAAACTGAAGTACCCAGAGGAAAGCCACACAAGCATCAGGGAGAACATACAAACTCACACAGAAATGACCTCACCAGGCATGGGGCTTAAACCCATGACCATTATGCTGTGAGGTGAACATGCTGTCCAATATTTCTGATCACTTGAAAAGGCTGGGTTCAAACAAGCAGTGCTTTTTAAATCTTAAACACAAATAACTTTTATTCAGCCTAAAAGGAAAGAAGTGACCTTGTCAGTTCAGTTCTTTTAAAAGAGACAGTGATTGTAACATTTAGGTGTAAAAATCACCATTACTTTATCTCATTCAGGCCTGACCAAACCTTCCCTAAACACAGCTTGTGTCACCTTTAGAGTTACTAAACATGGCTCACCTGAGAATGAAATGATCTACCTGGGAGTTACTGGACAAAAATACATAGAAGGTGGCAGTGTCTGTGGTCTTTAGAGGTTTAGATGAGGTCTGGAGTATCACACTGCCACCCAAACGTAGACGCATGAACATGGGGTTTCCTGGAGGTGACCTCAAGAGGTTAACAAAGCCAATTTTCATGAGGATAGGCCCAGATTGTCCTTTAATCTTCTCCTCAGTTAGACTATTCCATTGCTTGTAGTCTTGAGGAATACACTGGCTGGTTGGACTGGACCTGGTCTGATAGTAAAGCTCTACAACAGTTCCTTCTGAAGAATTGCTGTGCTCCTTGTTGGATCTGGCACTCCTTGGGCTGAACCATACTGGCTTAGGCCTTAACTTGACCAGACAGAAGCCTCCTTTTTCAGGAATGGAGCAGGTACCTTTAATCTCCTGCGATTTCCAGAAGGCATGCGCTGTAACACATATGTACCCCATGTCACTCTTTCCCGGATTGACTCGACCTGGCAAATCCATTATGTCATCTCTGTTATTTGTTGCATAAAACAACAGTTGTATAACGGGGAATGCAGAACGCACTTGACGAGCCAGTGGGAAGGCTCTAACACTGGAACCAGTCTTAATCAACTCTAGAGGGATAGTCTGCCCTACATACACTGGCCCAAAGCTGATGTTGATGGCTGGCTTCCCAGTGAGCCTAGTGATAATGAAGGGTTGATTTTGTAACTGTTGTGTAAAGTTTCCTATTGAGCTCTCACTTGTATCTTTCAGAAAAAAATGATCTGCATTAATGATGTGGTAGGTAGGTTCTGGTAGAGAGTTTCTTGGTTCTTCTGAAGACTCCTCAATCTTTGTTCCTACAGAATTAAAAAAAAATTATTGAACTCCTACAGAATTAATTCAATTTACTCAAAAAAATACAAATTTGTGAAAATACAGTGGGTAAAAAGAATCACCCTCCTTCAAAATATTCATATTTTTGTAACAAATGAAAACACAAAAATATTGTTTTCCAGTATTTTCTCAATGTAACTTATAACCCCCAGAAGGAAAAAAATAAAATAAAAAACATTTTTAAAAATTATATAT
>JBCNYH010000026.1:13730261-13753280 GCA_039654325.1 Tandanus tandanus
TCTTGTATCTTTTCTTTCTTACTTTTTTCCCCACAGTCCTGTCTTGGCTCTTCTAAGTTGCCCCTAGGTGTGAATGTGTATAGTTGTGTGTGTTTGAAAATGGGTGTCAATGGTTGTTTTGTGCATGTGGTAATATTATTACAAATGCTCCTCAAATGAGGCTTGTATGGGAGGGTTGCAAGAAAAAATAAGCCATGTATCAAGCTTCAATCCTGAGCTTTGACAAAAAGCACTTTGAAGATTTTGAGGCAAAATGTTTAAATGTGTTAATGGTCAGATGAGATTAGCATTGAACTATTTGGGCTCAATACCAAATGTTATATCTGACAGAAGGTTAATACATCTTACCATCCAAAGAACACCATACTTATAGTAAAGAATAGTAGCATTCTGTTGTGGGATTGTTTCTCAGCAGCAGGGCTTGGGGCACTTTTTTAAGGTAGAAGTGGATGTGGCAAAATACCAAAATAATAAATTATTGAGCGAAACCTGCTGCCCACAGGAAGAAGGTTCACCTTTCATCATGACAGTGTCCCAAAGTTGAGCACACAGTGGCTAAAGGAAAAATGGTGATTTACCTTGCACAGCCTGGTAAGAGCCCAGGCCTAAACCCCATTGTATATTTGAGGAATAAATTGAAGACTTCTGTGAGGAAGAGTAAGCACAGAACAGTGAAAACAAGTGTCTAGGCTTTAGATGTGAAAAGTAGAGAAGTATCCTGACAGACTCATGGCTGTAATTAAAGCAAAAGGTGGTTTCAAAAAAGTACTGACACATTAGGGTGATCCTTTAACCATCTTAATGATTTTGTTTTTGTTTGTTTGTCTTTGTTTTCTTAAGTTTTGATTTTCATCTTCATCTTCTCCCGCTTAATCTGGGGTCAGGTTGCAGGGGCAGCACCCTCAGCAGTGAGGTGTTCCCAAACCAGCCGAGAACATAGCCCCTCCAGAGAGAGCCCCATAGCCCATGGTTCTCACCCCATCTCTAATGGAGAGCCCTGCCACCCTGCGAAGTCAGCTCATTTCAGCCGATTGTATTTGCAATCTTGTTCTTTCAGTCACTACCCAAAGCTTGTGACCATAGGTGAGGCTAGGAACATAAATCGACTGGTAAATTGAGAGCCTCGCCTTCCAGCTCAGCTCCCTCTTCACCAAGACGGACCAGTACAAGTTCTACTTTACAGCAGAGGCTGCACCGATCTACTTGTCGATCTCCTGCTCCATCCTTCCCTCACTCATGGACAAGACCCCAATATACTTGAACTCCTCCACTTGGGGCAGGACCTCATTCCAGACCAGGAGGGTGCATTCCACCCTTTTCCGGCTGAGAACCATGACCTCGGACTTGGAGGTGCTGATTCTCATCCAGGCCGCTTTACACTCAGCTGCGATTCGCTCCAGCGAGAGCTGAAGGTCCCGGCTTGATGAAGCGAAAAGGACAACGTCATCTGCAAAAAGCTGAGACGAGATACTATGGCCACCAAACCAGAACCCCTCAACGCTTTGGCTGCACCTAGAAATTCTATCCATAAATATTATGAACAGAACCGGTGACAAAGAACAGCCTTGGCAGAGTCCAACCCTCACTGGAAATGAATACAACATGTTGTTACCAATGCGGACCAAGCTCTGGCTCCGACAATACAGAGACCGAATGGCCCATAGCAACGGGTCCGGTATATCATATTAGTTGGAACACACCTTCCGGTCCCCTTTTTTAAAAAGGGGAACTACCACCCAGGTTTGCCAATCCAGAGGTACAGCCTCCGATGACCACACAATGTTGCAGAGATGTGTCAACCAAGACAGTCCTACAACATCCAGAGCCATGAGGTATTCAGGGCGGATCTTGTCCACCCCCAGAGCCTGGCTACCGAGGAGATTTTCAACTACCTCAGCGACCTCCACCCCAGTGATGGGCAGACCCCTTCCTGAACCCCCAGGCTCTTCCTCTTCCACAGAGGGCATGCTGGTGGGATTGACGAGGTCCTCGAAATATTCCTTCCACCTCCTGTCAACATCCCCACTCAAGGTGAGCAGCTCCCCACTTCCACTGTAAACAGTGTTTGTGGAGTACTGCTTCCCCCTCCTCAGGAGTCGGATGGTGGTCCAGAACCTTTTCATGGCCAACCGATAGTCTTTTTCCAGGCCCTCACCGAACTCCTCCCACACCCTAGATTTTTCATCAGCAACAGCCCGAGCTGCAGCATGTTTGGCCTGTCGGTGTCTGACCTCAGCAGTCCTACACGCCAAAAGGACCCGATAGGCCTCCTTCTTCAGCTTGATGCCTGCCCCTCATCTAAGGTGTCCACCACCTGGTTTGGGGGTTGCTCTCACGACAGGCACTGATGACCTTCCGGCCACAGCTTCCATTCTGACTCTATGTACACAGCCTACATTGGGATGTGGTTGTAGCTCTGCCGGAGGTGGGAGTTGAAGGCCCATCTAACAGGAGACTCTGCTAAACGTCCCCAGGAGATCCTGACTACATGCTTGGGTCTCCCAGGTCTGGAGGGCAGTCTCCCCCGCCATCTGATCCAGTTTACCACCAAGTGGTGATCGGTTGCCAGCTCAGCTCCTCTCTTCATCCGAGTAACCAGAACATGCGGTCGCAAGTCCGATGACACAACTACAAAGTCGATCATCGAACTGCAGCCTAGGTTGTCGTGGTGCCAAGTGCACTTATGGACTCCCTTATGTTCAAACATGGTGTTCATGATGGACAAACCGTGACAAGCACAGAAGTCCAACAACAAAACACCATTCAGGTTCAGTTCAGTACCTACCAATCACACCCTTCCAGGTCACACTGTCATTGCCCACATGGACATTGGAGTCTCCCAGGACGACGAGTGAGTCCCCAGGTGAAGCACCTTCTAGCACACCCCCTAGGTACTCCAAAAAGGGTGGGTACTCTGAACTGTCATTTGGTGCATAAGCACAAACAGTCAGGACCCATCCCCCCTTTTGGAGGTGGAGGAGGCTACCCTTTCGTCAACCGTAGAGAACTCCAACATGTGGGCACCAAGACAGGGGGCAACAAGTATGCCCACACCGGCTCGCCGCCTCTCACCATGAGCAACTCCAGAATGAAACAAGGTCCAGCCCCTCTCGAGATGGGTGGTTCCAGAGACCAAGCTATGTATTGAGGTGAGCCTGACTATATCTTGTCGATATCTCTCAACCTCGCGCACCAGCTCAGGCTCCTTCCCCACCAGGGAGGTGACATTCCATGTCCCAAAAGCCAGACTCAGTAGCCGATGATGAGTCCGGCAGAACCCATGCCTTCGGCTGCCACCCGGCCCATGACCCCTATGAGAAAAAAAAATGCAAGGACTCAGTTTCCCTTGCCTGGATGGGAGTTACCGGGGTCCCCCCTGGAGCCAGGCCTGGGGGAGGGGCTTGAAAGCGAGTGCCTGGTGGTCAGGCTTTTGCCCATGGAGCCCGGCTGGGCCCAGCCTGAAGAGGAGACATGGGTCCGCCCTCCCATGGACCCACCACCTGTGGGAGGGGGCTATAGGGGTCGGGTGCAGTGTGAGCCGGGTGAGCTTTTGATTTTATATCTTTACATTTTTTGACTGCTATAGGTTGTATCTGGGCTCAGTCTTAGAGATAGGGTGAGGAGCTCAGGGTAGAGTCAGTTGAGGTGGTTCGGGCATCTGACTGGAATGCCTCCTGGTCCAATCTAGCCTGGGAACACCTTGGGATTCCCCAGGAGGAACTAGAGAGTGTTACTGGGGAGAGGGATGCTTAAGAGGTTTCTCCTCTTAAACCTGTTGCCTCCATGACCCGACCCAATAAGCAGAAGAAAATTGATGGATGGATGAATGGATGTTAAAAGTTGCAGTGAGTAAATAGTGCGGAAAAGATTTTGTGTGTGTGTGTGTGTGTGTGTGTGTGAGAGAGAGAGATAGAGAGAGAGAGAGAGAGAGAGAGAGAGAGAGACTATTTCAGGCTGCAAAGAATGTAACAGAATGTATAAAGTTCCGAAGGAGGAGTTTTCATTACCCACTGTACCTTACTACTCTCAGCTCCAAAAATAATTATAATTGTTCTTTTCTGACCGTGAAGTATAGACAACATTCTGCCATGGCAAGTTAAATAGCAGCTACAAATCCCTGACTATCAATTCTAGTCTCTAACTATCAACAGTAGTCATTAAAACTTATTAAAGGCTTCAGCTTGGGACAACCATAAAATATTCACTAACTTTGAGAATAAATTGTAACAAAAAAATAGTTTAACTGTATAGTCTAATAAATTAATTATGCAACTAGATGTCGTTTTAGTTTTTAGATACTGTTATTGTGGTTAATACAGGCTAATTAGTTATCCTTAGCAAGTTATTCATTTGCAGAAACATCTTGGGGAACTTTTCTCTTTCACAATTTAGGGGCTGACTATCAGCAATGTGCTATGTGAATTTGTGGTCAGTGAATCTACATTAAAAAAGTCAGCCTCAACATCTACTACTACTACTACATCTATTACTATTCTGTATGGTTTAAATTAGACTGTGTGTGCTTGTTGGTAGCCAATTTACACCTAATGGCTCAATAAATACACTACTTGAAGAACTAGATTATAAGAATTTGAATCTAGGTGCTGTAAATAAGCTTTGCTGCTACTAAAACTTTGAGAACATTGGGAGATTGAAAGGTTGAGTGGGAATATAGAAGTGCTTTGAGTTTATTGTAAGTACAAGTAATTTAATCGACAGCTATTAAAGCATGGTGTTTTTATTTGTTTGTTTGTTTTTGATGTTTTTTGATTATTTGGTAATGATCACAGCAAAGTCCAAGACAGTAAAGACATCTACTACTATTCTGTATGGTTTTATTTAGACTGTGTGTGCTTGTTGGTAGCCTATTTATACCAAATGCATCAATAAATATTATACACACTACCTGAAAATCAATATTATAGGAATTGGGAACTTGGAATGGGTACTGTAAATAAGCATTGCTGCTAGTAAAATGTTGAGAACATTGGGATCTTCTAGAAAAATGTCAAGAAGATTTAGTGACAATAAAGAAGTGCTTTGAGTTTATTGTAAGTACAAGTAATTTAATCGACAGCTATTAAAGCATGATGTTTTTATTTGTTTGTTTGTTTGTTTTTGATCTTGTGATTTGGTAATAATCACAGTAAAGATAACACCAGCTTGAATTATAAAGGATATAATTATGGATAATAATTAAGGATATTATAATAACGCTGTAATTAAATTAAAAGCATAAAATTATATCCTTTATAACTCAAGCACCAAACTCTCCTCTAAACCTCACTCAGTAACAGTATAAAATTATTTCTGCATATGCTGCTCCTCAGAGAGCTGCAATAGAAGTAATCATAAACATTCTGCCCAGGTGTTCACTGCCTCGATACAAGCAAAATGCCAAATCCCTCTTTGAGCAGATACTTAACCAGAGAAGCTAAAAGGTTATCTTGACACTTCCACTTCTTTGAAGATTTTTTCAAAAATAGATTTGCATGTGTTATACAAAACATCCCACTATATTACACATTGTTTTTATGTCTTATTATCAGAAAGCACAAAAAGTGTTTACCAGCATCACAGATTTTCAGATTGCAGATTATAAAGTCTGCACTGATTTTCAACGTACACATTTCAGTTAAGGTTTTTGCAGTATGTCACAAGCCTCCATTTAATCTGATGTTATCTATCATACATGTTAAGTTTAGGGTTATGGCAAAGAATTGTGAATTCTCTTTGGATAGAAAAACACCATCAAGTCTTTTGCTGGACAAACAGCTGAAATGTCAACTCTATTACTCAGGGTTTTTTAAACAACACAGCCATGCACCTCACTAATATGCTGCTAATCCACTTGATGATCTGTCCTACTGGTTTCACATTGATTTTACTACTATGAGGTTAACAAATAAATTCTGTGTCTATGGGGCTGGAAATTCCATGTGAACGCAAAGTTAATGGCTATAGCTGCAGGGTAGAAGTGAACTAACTTTATACAAGGTTGTCCGGTTATATTAGGCCAACAGTCAAGCTCCAACACTATCTGATCATCAGTATGTTCAATGGTTAATCTTGTGCTTGTAATGAGTCTGAAGAACAACATTCATGTAGGATACTAACATTATAACACCAAATCACTTACAAAAATAATTTATGAAACACTACCATCTTCAAAAAGAGTTGCATGTTTACCAATACCCAAAGGAAATGCTAAAAAAAAATTAGGTGGAAGAAGCATTCTTACAAAAGGACTCCTGACAACACCATCCAGGTTACAGTGTTTCATAAAGTATTAAAGCAAATTTAGATTTTTTTTTTTAGACTTGAAATAGTCTAAGTTAGCAAGCTACCATTATATTTTCTCAGTGTTATTCTTATAGAAACACTTGTTGTTAGTTCAAACTTGTACTTTCTTTGAGTGTGCTTGCAACAAGTATACATAATGTTATATTTATAAAATTCTTTGGTAAATTCAGATAACATGATGATTAAAAAATATGCATGACAAAGTTTTAAACCCTAAATTTTAAATCGTTTTACATAAGATTGTAGCATAATATTTATAAACATGTTAACAAGGATAGTTTTACATTTTTCATTTAGATTTATTGCCCTGCAATAGTCTGGTGAGCTGTTCTGGGTGTACCTGGCTTTCACCCAGAGTCAGCTGGGATAAGCTCCAGCCTCCCTGTGAGCCAAATAAAGAATAAAGTGTATGGGGAAATGAAAAATAATTTACATTTATTAATATTTTAAGCCAATCTTTTAAAGAATTTAGTGCAATTTTTAGGGTTTTTTTCACGCAAAAATGAAACAACTTTTGACTTATTGTTTATAGCATTTTTTATGTTTTACATTTATAAACATTCTAAAAAATATATATTTAAAGTTTAGAAATACTTTTATGGCTGTTCATAATGTTTATTGGCTTATTTTAACAAAGAATTTGCATGTTCATAAACATTTTACATAAGATATTTACACAAATATTTTGAAAAAAACATTTATAAACTCTCATTTCATTTTTGCACTTCTTTGCCTTATTCTAGCCAATTTTGGACAAAGGCAGGGTATACCCTAAACAGCTTACCAGACTACCACACAGCCAAACAACCATATCAGATATAACATAGATTAACATAATTTTATGTAACCATTTTTTGAAGGTGTGAAGGTCTTGAGTGAATCTTAATGAGTATTTTTTGCAATGTTTTATATTTATAATATATTGGCTGCTATTGTTAAAAAGATTTTGGTTGTTTGACCTTCACATTTAAAATAAAAGGCAAAAATCAGACCAGGTCAAGTTTTAGATTTGTATACTACCTACAGACTGAATTACATTAGTATTTAATATAGTATTTATTATTTTTTATTTCATTTCTTTATTTATTTTATTGTTCTTGTTGATGACGATGAAGATGATGCATAAAATAAGCTAAATAAGAGCTCTATATATCTTTAGTTAAAGCAAATAAATTAAACAGGCAAAAATGGTATAACTAATTTAATATCAGTATGTAAAGGAAACTCTTACCTTTAGTTATTGTAACAAGACACATCACCATGGCAATTTGAAGCATCTTCATAGATAAAAACTTTGTATTTAACATCACTACAAACTCAAAATATGCATGTATTGAATGCAATAACCATGAAGCTCACTGTCTTCTAAAGTCCAACAAGGCCATTGTGCAGATGGAGGATAGTCAAATGCTGTTCTCTCTAAGTCCTGTGCTGTTTCAGGATTACCTCTTTAAGCTGAAGGTCTCTATGGAGTCACATGATCTGACGTTAATAGAACAGATACTGTAAGGCAGCAACAGCATCAATACTACTACTACTACTACTACTACTACTACTACTACTACTACTACTAATAATAATAATAATAATAATAATAATAATAATAACAATAATAATAACTGTGCTGTCAAAGGTTATATGAATATTTTTAATTTGAATGATGTTTGATGAATTTTATAAATCCACATTAGCATTTCCAAGCCCTACTCCTGGTTAATGCCATTAAATTATATAAAATAAATTCCTGTTTCATTTCTGTTCTCTTTACATGTGGGACATTGGAGAAATAAAACATAAACTTTTTAAAAATTGTTTAGTGTTGGTTTTGTGTTTTAGTTATGAGGGAGCTGCTACAATTCACTTAGGCAAGTAAAAAGTTTTTTTTTGTTTGTTTGTTTGGGTTTTTTTTTTTTTTTTTTTTGGTTGGTTGGTTGGTTGGTGGTTTTTTGTTTTGTTTTTTTTCCAAATTGGATTTCTGATCAAATATAATGTTTAAAAAAACATCTGGCATTAAATCTTGCTCCAATGCTGTTATACAATTAAGTGACAAATGCGCCCCCTAGTGATTATGGTTATGAAGTGCACAAAGGTGAACTTTTCCTGCCTAAACATAATACACCTCTTATTGGAATTGGTAAATTTTTATTTCATGTGACTTGTAATGATAATGTAGTGATGTGTAATGCATGTACAAAGCAGGGTGAGTAGTTTTTGTTTTTTTTTAACTATTCATTTGTAAAGATTTAAGGTACTACCTATACTGCAATGGTTATAATTTAATTCAAAACCATTTACTGAAAAAACAAACATGACCAAGGGATGCAGCTGATTAGTTGATTAGCTCTGATTAATTTATCCTTCTTCAAAAGCAAAAGCAAAAACAGGCCTCATCATTCATGTGTCAGTTAGAAGACCTAAGAAGGCCTGTCCCCTTGTCTCACCAGCCCTCTTTGACATTGCCACTGTCAGATCTGTGTATAAAAAAAGCAGCGCTTAATGTCTTGCTGTTTAATAAGGACATGCAATAGCCATTAAATTTTAAATTTTAATTTATGTGGCATAAATGTTTCTGAAGAATCTCCTGTGTCCAGTGTTTAACATTATAGACCTTTTCAATATAGAATTTTATAGCACTAAAGTAAAAGAAAAATGTATTTTTTTTTAATTGCAAATGTAAAAGATACCTCTAACCATACCTATAGGTGAAAACTATCGGTCTTCAAAAATGTTTCACTAAAAGGATGGTGTTTAATAGAAAAAAAAGTAATCATTGGGTTTAGTGACTGATTTGAGAAGCAACTTATCTGATCTGAGTTTTATCTTTAACAATCACAGTCTCTGTTGGAGACAAATCATTGCACATACTGGAATGCAGAAAATTAATTAATCTGGACAAATACTTCATACACTTAGAAAAAAACGCCAAAACACTTGAATGGCCAGAAAAAACATGGTCATTCCTAATGCAAAGCATGCTAACAGCCAAGAAGCTTTTGCTTCACTTTCAGAGGAAGACAGTCAAGACTATCATGTGGTCAAGGCTGCCATCCTGAAGGCTTATGAGTTGGTACCAGAGGCCTATCGTCAAAAATTCAGGACCTATCATAAGCTAGACGACTACACTTATGTGCAGTTCATCAGTGAAAAAGAGATTTTGTTCGACAGATGGTGCAGATCAGGTCAAGCCGACACCTGCCACAAGTTGAGGCAACTTATACTGCTTGAAGACCTCAAGAGATGTGTGCGCAATGACCTGAGAGCATACCTGAACGAACATAAAATAGATACAGTCCAAGAGGCTGCCTTACTCAAAAGAAATTCTTTGTGAAGACAAGTGATGACCATGAGAGGACAAAGCCTTCCTCTGATAAAAAACCTGAGTCCTCCGGCAGCCATTATAACTCCAGTGTCCAAGAAACGGACTCCAAAGAAAGACCAGACCAGGTCAAGTCCTGTTTGTAAATATTGTAAAAAAAAAAAAAAGGCACGTAATGACCGAATGTTATGCTTTAAAAAGGAGAAAACAACCTATTCCAATTATCTCCTCTAAAAAGCCTCACGAAATTAATAGTATGGTTCTTAAAGATTATGTCAAGCAGTCTGACATTAGAAAGGAATACGTTCCTTATGTGTCCGAGGGCACAGTATCACTCGCTGGCGCAACCAATCAAGTACTGATCAAAATCTTGCAAGGTACTGGGGCAGCTCAATCTGTCTTTTACCTTTAGATTCGAGTTCGGCCACCGGTGAATCTTTAATGTTACAAGGTTTTGTGGGTGGTTGTGTTACAGCTCCCCTACACAATAGTATGCTAAAGTCTGACTTAATATCAGGTCCTGTGATCGTTGCTGTTATGCCGTACCTAGGAATTGAGGGTATCTCACTACTACTGGGAAATGATTTGGCGGGTGTCAGGTGTTGCCACAAAGTCGATGCCGAGCCCAAAGCCTACGAACCAATCCCATTGTCAAAAGATGACGTTGCTGAAGAAGAGAATCCAAAAGAGTTCCCTTCTCGTCCAGTGACACGAGCTCTAGCCAAGAAAATGCCACAAACAAAGAAAATTGATTCTGAAGATGACATTCTGGATTTGTCACAGATATTTGCTGATCCCAGTGAGGATCTTGATTATACTTAAAATCTGCCTTGCCTGCTGCAAGATCCAAGACTTCATCCATTGCAAGCGGTCTTCAATCTTCGCCTCTCATCTCCTACACTCTGGAACAATGGGCTTACAACCGCCTCTCCCTGTACTAATTTATTACTAATTGTTACATTTATTGGCTCATTCATAATAAATTGCCAACTTCTTTGCCTGACCTGGTTTGTTCTGAACATTTCCAGAGCTCGCCTCAGTCCGTCACAAATTATATAAATTAAAATTAAATAAATATAAAATTAATTAATGTGGTTTATTTAGGATTTGGCTGGCACCAGTCATTAAAGCTGTGACCACACTATTTGCATATATGAATTGTGGTATTAATCTCTTGGTCTTTCATAATTTCTTTGTTCAGGGCCATGGGTCATAAATCTTGGCTCTATGATGCATGTATGGAGACGCACACACACACGCACGCTCGCATGCACACACACACACACACACACACACACACACACACACCCACACACACACACACAGACAGTATAACCAGTGGTATCTGGTAATAATTTTTTTTGAGGAGTTACATCTCTGATCATATATATTGATTGCCTTATTAATTTATTATTATGTTTGTATAGCATTTTAGCCCATTCTCAGGAAGCACTATCTGGAGTAGTGTCTTAGCCCATTCTCACAAAGCCTCGCTCTGTATTCTGGGATGGCGAATTTGAGTCCAAACTTTATGCATATTAATGAGCTGGTACTTGGGCCTCAGCCTTGAGCAGAAGCGTTGTCTCCAGAGGGCCGTGATTTATGACTTCTCAGATCATAGTTTGCATGCTGTTACATTCTGGGAACTGGAGTCCAGCAACATGAACATGGAAACAGCTAGTCATGCCACGAGGCAAAGTGCACTGAGGATGAGAGCGCATGGTGAGTAGGTGGATGTGAACTTTGAGTTATCTCTTATAAACTGTCGCAGCGATAAACAGTTGATCCTTCATCAGCCACTCTTTAAACTCGCTTTAAATGAATGAAACAAAAAAAAGGCAGTGTATCACATTATTAAAAATAAACCACGAAATGTAAATTGCTCTGTCCTGAACATTTTCTCTATAACCTATAAATTATGGTTACTGATTGGACAAAAGGTTGAGAATACTGTTCTATAACAGCAGCTCTTACAGTAATGCAGCAGAATGTCACTGTTTTATATTATGAAATTGTTTTATTATTGGAATTTATGTAACAGAATAAACAGAATAACAATGTATTCATATGGTGATGTTTATCTTAAGAAAATGCTTTGTTTAACATTTATTGAAGGATTTATCAGTGTCATCGCTTTATAAAGTCGAAGCTAAAGCATCATATTTCAGATCATATTTGTTTACACTAGCCAAGTCTATTGCATCACGCAGAATGATTATTATTTATTTACTGTAGTGGTGGCATGTTTCCTAGAGTTCATCACACCTGTAAGTATTATCACATGTACATAAATTAATCCAAAATTGTACTACTGGGAAAATTATGCAAAGAAAGTACAGATAATGTAGTTTGTTCCCATGTGAAGACAGATGGTCCACAGCTTTACATTTCATTCTCATCATATAATGTAGCAACTTTGTGATTCCCACAAGCACTTTTGTATAATCTAATAACTATAATGTAATACAGTATATTGAGTGAGTAATGGACTATATAGTTTCCAATTTGACCAGTATAAGGCTCAACTGAAGAAGCGAGGTCTGTGTTGTTCAGTCAACGCCCTGTGACAGTGATGTATGGAGCAGGTCAGCAAGTGGTGAACTCACTCTTGGTGTTCTGTGATAGGTGATGAATGGATGTGCTTCCCCAAGTGTGTTGTGCATGTATATCACCTTTGTCCCCTCAGGACAAGAAGGTCAGTTAAAGCCAGGTAGTAAAAGGAGGAAGCAGATCTGTGTGTTCTGGCAAAATTGACTTAAACTGCCTCATCACTACAGCTTCCAACTGCACTACTGAGTCCAAAGAGAGAAATTGCACACTTTAAAACATGAGCACACATGCAAACTAACATTTTTGTTTTGAAACTTTGTTATATACTGTATGGTATAAAGGTTTGTTAGCAACAGTATTTTTTTTAATTCCATCAACAATAAACACAATAATATGAAGCTTTAAAGCATGCCAAAAGCACATGTGCTATAATATTTATTGATTATAGCAGTAGAAGCTTGTAATTATAGTTTTTTTTGAGGGGCAAGCTGACATTATTCGGCACAAACTAAATGAAGTGTACAGTTTTGAAAAAAGAAAGAACAGAAAGCTGTAGTCTGGTGTAAAAGTCAGTGTCCCCAGCAGAGACAAATTCCTAATAAAAGGTCAAACAATATAATCCCTTTACATCACCTTGTAATTAAATAATATAATTCCCTTGCTCCACAATCTAATTTCATCATAGCTTCATTGAAATATTATACTTGAAGTCCTCTATTTGGGGCTCAAGTATAATACTAATAAATACTATAAAAAGTTGTGGTGAAGAGGGAGCTGAGCCGAAAGGTAATGCTCTCAATTTATCAATCAATCTAGGTTCCTACCTTTACCTATGGTCACAATTGATAGACCTGACACCCCTCCTCCACCTGTCAACTTCACCTATGACCAGGTTCAGAGACAGCTGAAAAGAGTCCACTCAAGCAAGGCAGCAGCCCCAGCCTGTGGCCCCAGCTCTGTGGAGTCTTACATAACATCTTCATGATGAGCCTGCAGAGGGTTTGGGTACTGTGAAAGACATCATTCCTCATTCTTGTACCAAAGACACCATGTCCCGGTGGCCCCCAGGATTAGAGACCCGTGGCACTGACTTCACATGTTATGAAGACCCTTGAGAGAGTCATTTTGGATCAACTCCGACCCATGGTTAGACCACATCTGGACCCCCCTCAGTTTGCTTACCAGCCCTGTCATCTACATGCTTAACCATGTCTACACCACAACGGACCATTCTTTCCCCTTTCCTTTTCAGCCTCTACACAAAAGACTTCAGCTACTGCACAGAGACATGCCATCTTCAGAAGTTTTCTGCTGTAGTGTATCAGTGGAGGTGAGGAGAAGGAATATGGGGCTGCTCTGGATTTCTTCGTCATATGGTGTGAGAATTATCTGCAGCTTAATGTGACAAAGACCAAGAAAGTGATTTTGGATTTTAGGAGATCCAAAACACCAGCAACCCCTGTTTCCATCCAAGGTGTCAATGTGGAAATGGTGGAGGATTACAAATACCTTGGAATTCATATTGACAATAAACTGGACTGGTTTAAAAACACAACTGCACTTTACAAGAAGGGGCAGAGTCGTCTCTATTTTTTGAGGTGGCTAAAATCCTGCTCAGGATGTTCTATGAGTCTGTTGTGCATGTTTGGGCAGCAGGCTGAGGGTTGCAGATGCCAACAGACTGAACAAACTGATCTGCAAGCCAGTAACGTTGTGGGGATGGAGGTGGACCTTCTGACGGTAGTGTCGGAGAGGCGAAAGTTGTCCAACATAAAAACAATACTGAACAATACCCCCCACCCGCTTCACAAACCGCTGACCAGTCACAGGAGCACGTTCAGTGTGAGACTGATACCCCCTAAATGCTCCACTGATCGACACAGGAAATCATTGTCCATTATCCTGTGGCCATTAAACTGTATAACTCCTCCATATAGCAACAATATCCACTGTTATACATTTGCATTTTGTACTACATGTACATTATACTTGTACATTATACATTATACTATGTACATAGACACACACACATATACATATATACAAAATAGTTTTCCATGATGGCGGTGCGGCAATAGCAAGCAGCCGCCACTTCGGAACCAAAATCGTGCTATATCTTTGTTTTAGCCTGAATTTCAAGTGCGATGGACACCAAAGACATTCAGTGGTGTTCATGTATACGACCGCCAGATGATACTGCAGCTAAGAAATCATGCAGTTACTAACCTGCCCTTCAGTTCTAGACATCACCTGATGCCGGTAGCTGGGAGAGAGGACGTCGCAAGTGGTGCTCGAAGAAGCGAAAATGCAGAAAACGGGTGGATGTCCGTGCTAGGCTAAAAACAAACCAATAAATTGGACTACATCTGACTTCAGCGAACTACACAGCATGAGTAGAGACTGCTGTGTCTTTGTTTTTACAGAGACATGGCTCAACGACAGAGTTCTGGACACTGCAATTCAGCTAGCCGGGCTAACCATGTTTCATGCTGACAGGAAAGCAGCTCTGTGCGGTAAGAACTTGGAATGGTGTAGGGACTCTGTGCTTGTGTCTGACTACTGCTCATCGGTAGTGGAGTTCATGACTGTTAGATGCAGACCTTTTTATTTTCCCAGGGAAATCACTACCGCTTTTATTATTGGTGTGTACATTCCACCCAGTGCTAATGCTAAGGAGGCTCTGTGTGAGCACTACGGTGCTATTAGCAAGCTGCAAAATGCTCACCCCGAAGGACTGTTCATCATCGCTGGAGATTTCAATCATGCAAATCACAAAACAGTGCTCCCTAAATTCCATCAGCATGTAAACTTTGCTACGAGAGGAGCGAACATGCTGGATCTTGTTTACACAAACATTCCTGGTGCATATCATGCGGAGCCCCACCCCTGCCTCAGCTACTCAGACCACATCTCTGTGATGTTGATTCCAGCATACAGACCACTTGTCAGATGCTGTAAACCGGTTTTGAAACTGGTTAAAACCTGGCCATGAAGCCATCTCTGCTCTTCACTGTTTTGAGTGCACTGACTGGGACATATTCAGGGAGGCTGCAACCAACGGTGACTCCCAGAGCAACTCTATTGACTTGGAGGAGTACACGGCATCAGTGACCGGCTACACTGGGAAGTGCATTGATGACGTGACCGTCTCCAAGGCCATCATCACACGCTCCAACCAGAAGCCATGGATGACTGCAAAAGTGCGTGCTCCTCTGAAGTCTAGAGACTCCACCTTCAGAGCAGGGGACAGGGCAGCCTTTTAAACAGCAAGGGCCAAACTGTCCCAAGCCATCAGAGACGTGAAGCGCGCACATGCCCAGAGAATCCACGGCCACTTCCAGAACAGCAGAAACTCCCGACGCATGTGGCAGGGCATCCAGGCGATCACCAACTACAGGACAACACCACCTGCTTGTGACAGTGATGCCTCCCTCTCAGATGCGTTGAATGACCTCTATGCTTGGTTTGAGGCACAGAACAACACGACAGCGAGGACAACCATCCCTCCTCCAAACGACCAGCTGCTCTGTCTCACCATGGCTGATGTGAAGAGAACTCTATGCAGAGTCAACACATGGAAGTCTGCTGGACCAGACAACATTCCTGGCAGAATGCTCAGGGAGTTTGCAGAGCAGTTAGCAAATGTCTTTACTGACATCTTCAACATCTCGCTGAGCAGTTCCATCATCCCAACATGACTCAAGACAACGTCCTAACCGCTCTACGGATGATGCCATCATCACAACCCTCCATCTGGCCCTCACACACCTGGACTGTAAAGACACATATGTACGAATGCTGTTCATAAACTTTAGTTCAGCATTCAACACAATCATCCCTCAGCAGCTGATTGAGAAGCTGAGCCTGCTGGGCCTGAACACCTCTCTCTGCAACTGGATTCTGGATTTCCTGACTGGGGAACAGTTCTATACAATTTGTACAGATTATGAAGGAGTTAATGTGCATTTAATCTTCATTGATAACCTTTTTGAAATTGTAAATATTAAAGCTGTTTGTCTAACATTGCAATTGTCATGCAATTACACACCCATATTCTATATGCTGGTCCCAACTTGGTCCAAGATGGCAGCACAAATGTTACGTCTTACTGTATCTTAATTCATTCCTATCTATCTTCTATGTCTATAAGTGAAGTTAGGTTTAGTCATGGTATAGAGTTTAATTATAGGTTAATGCTGCCTTCTTGTGGCCTTATAATGTACTGATAGCTTACTGCTGAAATTACACACTTGAAACAAATAACAGAAGTGTAAAAATATTAGATTTATTTCCCTTTGAAAAAAATGTACATGACACCACACAGTCAGTCACACAATAGTCATAAATGTAGCTTTTCTCTTTTCCCTTTAATTCACTGAGTGAACACATAAGTGTAGACTTTTTTGGGAGACAACATGAATAATGTTTTAACTATTCAATATGAAATTTTAACACATTAAAAAAACTATAAGCATTTATAAATTATCTACAAATTAAGTACAAAAGGATAAAAGCATAGTGATACCAAGCACATCTAAATATGAACAATATCATCATCATGCACCATTGTATGAAACAAGGTAATGTAGTCTGTAAGTAGCCAGTGTTGGTTCCAAATCCTTATTTAGTGTTGCAAACCTCAAGACTTGTTTTCCTGTTTTAAGTGTTTTTAGACCACCTAGACCACCAAAGACTTCAATTCACAGACAGCCTAGCAGTGTAGTTGCTTCTGAAGTAACCAGGAAGGTCTCCTCGTTAAGAGATGAAATGCATGATCAGTTGGGTATAGCTTTAGTGACTGACACAGTCAATTTAACTCCAACCTTTTTTTAAACCCTGGATAAAGTCCTGTTATGATGGTGAAATTCCTAATAACTAGATTAGATATACTCACTCACTCACTCACTCACTCACTCACTCACTCAAACTGCTTAATCCTAGTAGGGTCCGTGGGGAGGCTGGAGCCTATCACAGCCGACACTGGGTGAAGGCTGGGTACACCCTAAAAGCTCACCAGACCATCGCAGGGCAACACACACACAACGATTCACACTCACATCTAGGGGCAATTTGGAATAACCAGTTAGTACAGTTAGTTAGAATAACCAGTTGTACATGTCTTTGGACTGTGGGAGGAAACTGGAGTACCCGGAGGAAACAATGCAAACTCCACACAGAACAGAATATTTCTGTAGGCTTTTGAATTCATTATGCTGCTACCATCATGAACTATGTCACCAATAAAAATTTGTGAGCCTGTTCCAGAAGAAGCCATTCAAGCCCAAGCCATCACACTACTTCCACCATGCATGACTGATGAGCTTGTTTGTCTTGGATCATGAGCAGATTCTTTCTTTGTCCACATTTTGACCTTTCCATCACCTTTCAAAATGTTAAGGTTCCATAACCTTTGTTTCTTGTCTTTGTATTTATTTACAACTGAATCTTTACAAATGAAGTCTTACTGCTGATGAGTGTTTTGTGGTATGGCCTCTATATTCTCCTTTTAAACTACTTTTTGAATCTTGGATCATGACACCTTTACTCCTAACATGTGGAGACTTCACAGCTCTCACAATGATTCTATCATCAACTGCCATTGTTTTTTTGTTTGTTTGTTTGTTTGTTTGTTTTTGTTTTTGTTTTTTGACCTATCGGTTATATTAAGTCAGTTTGTAAGTAAAGCAGTAATTTCTTTAATGACATCACAACTGTAATGGTTGTACTAGCTATGCTCTTCTGTAGACAGCTGCCTGGTCTTCATGATGGTCTATCTTTTGTAACAACAAATGCAGTCTTCACAAAGGAAATGGCTGGCCTCAAACAAAAAGCACTCTGTTCAATGCTTCTTAACACATCTAAATGTACATATAAGGGAGTGAAAGTCGAAACTCTGATCTATTGACTCATATTCATGAATTAATTTAAATTCCAAATGTCTTCAGTGTACAGCAAAAACAAAATAATTCACCTTGCTGGTTTTAATGGCACAATTCTGGGACCCTTAAGGGTTGTTAGTTTGTCTCTGTGGAGGAACCCTTTTTTTTTTTTTTTTTTTTTTTAAATAACTGCCCATAATTAATCAACAAACCCTTATAGAATTATGGGGGGAAAAACTGTGTATACAAAGTACCAAAATGCCCAACAGACTCTTGGCATGAAGAAGAAAATTTCATCATTTCTACCACACACTTAATCATTCAATACATACCCTCTTTGGGAAAAGGGATTTTTAAAGAGTTCCTTGATGGTTTGTTTGATAATTTTTAAACGTGAAATATATGGCACATACTTACATTATGAAATTATTTATTACAATCCCCTTAAGGGTCCTTAACCTCGTGAAATTATTTTTACATTAAAATTTACATTGAATGTGTGCTGTTTTTTGGATAACAGTCCTTTGTCCTTTTAAAAGGATTCTTTTAAGGTGTATTGTGTAAATATATATGCAAGCAGGGATGAGGGGAACTGAACATGCTAAAAGTGTAACTGCTCAGAGTGATAGCAAGTTTTATATCAACTGAGCAAAGGTAGGGTGTAAATGAGATATGAGATAGCACATACTGTTTAATGCATTTGCCACAGATTCCAGTGGATATTGCTGAATGAATGCTTTTGAAAGTCCACCTGAAACCTTTTCTGAATACTGGACAACAGCTGTGCCCTGTGAAAATTATCTTGCTTTCTTCATTAAAAAAAAAAAATCTAAATGGCACCCATGTCAGTTAACATGACAATTCAACTTTAATAAAATTTTTCATGTCTCATGTTTGAACTCTCCCAGGGTGTTACCTGAGACATAGCCAAAATAAATAACTGATTTTTTTTTTTATAAAGTTGGTGCAATGCCCTCAGTGGTCACATTACACAAAACGCAAAAAAAATTTTTTGCACATCCACTGGAAGGCATCCATGTTCATATTCCATGTTGATAGGTGAAGCGTCTACACATCAAAGTGTTGCAGAGGTATGCCTCTAGCTGTTTGGTGGTTTGCTGTCAAATTTGACTGGTTATCATGAACAAAAATAAAAGACAAAATGCAATAATTTTTGTGAGGGTTGGTCTAAAGATTTTGGTCTGTGTCGAGTTTTGTAATGATTGAACAAGCTTTGTGGCCCATTAATAAATATTTAAACCTTTTCATATAATCCAATATGGCAGTCACATTTATTAGGTTTAAATGAAAATTGGTATATATTGGCCACCATAATCATTAGCAATCACCATTGACTTCACTTTCTTTTGTGAACTCGCTTAATTTTTAATCAACTGCAATTAATTTCCATTTTTTTAAGGCAGATATCAACAGTTAATGGGAAAATGTGTTTTTAATTATTGTGGTCCCCCAGGGGTGAAATTAATAAAATTCTTATCTAGTTTTCGAAATGGGATAGTGAATCTGTTTGCCTAGTTTGGTGTTGATACATCAAACAGTTGACAACATATGACCTCACTTCCTGTTTCGAAGTATTGCTGTCAGTTTTGATTGCTTGTAATGGAAATACTGCATTAAAATAGCAAAAAACAACAAGAAAAAAACCCCCATGATAATATTTTATAGTCAGGCTTTGTCTGCAGAAAGCCTGTAGCACATTTGGTAACTTTGTTGTACAATTTAGTGGTTGTTTGGATAATTAATATATAAATTATATTATTATATAAAATAATTTCATATTCTCTTAAGGGTTCAAAATATGTGTAAGTTTACAGTATGCAGTATATTGAGTACTTATTTTCACTTAATATTTATTGAATACACTCACAAAGATTACACAAGGATTTTTTTCGATAAGTTTTTAGATTACTAAAAGGTTTTTCCTTTAACAACTTTCTGAAAGGAAAATGATTTTTTGCATTGAAGTGATTCTTTAAGGGTTCACTGAATAATTAAGGGTTCTTAGATTTTAAACACTAATATAGGGGAAACACTCAGTTGCAGGGTTCTACACAGGACATTTAGGAATTACATCTCAGAATTTAATTAATTTGTGTTTAAACATTTAAACATTTTTGATTTATAAAACAACACCAATTAATTGTGTGTATATCATATTATTTATGTATTCAAGTAAAATTATAATAGAATTCATAATGACTGGACATGTTCTACAATTTCACATTCAACATCACAGAAGTTTTGATTCTTTTATTAACAGACGTACATGAATATAATGTTGTCAGTTTATTACTTCAACCTAATACACAGGTCAGTTTATAAGTGTATATTTATTGACTGTAGTGTAACTGCAGCTCTGTGCAAAGTACTGACACTCCTCTATTCCGGCCAGTTTGTGGGTACCGCCACAACATCATTAAGCAGATATCATTTAGATTTTATTTTTAGTGACACTGACATAATGGTATTTGTGTTGCAGCTATGAGTACCATCCATCCATTGACCTCACTGCTTTTCCATCATGGTCATGGGGAAGTTGGCAATCCCAGCTGACTTTGGGCAAGAGGCAGGGTTCACCCTGAACAGGATGTCAGGCAGGGTTAACACAGAAATTAACTACCATTAACTACCAATTTGCTATGTTCATGATTTAATATAATGAGGGGAAATTTTGTGCTCATGTTCTCTGGCCCTGGTCAGTTTTTGACATTCGTGGCTGAGACCGTGAGAGCATGGTCATGTTTTGACTTTTGTCACACACATACACACACACACACACATCTTTGTCTCCTATCTTGCTGTATATAAATGCTTAAAAAATTTAAAAATTAAATGAGATTTTGAGCTTTTCCTGAGTGTTTGTGTCCTGTCTATTGGCTCAATCTCCAATCCAGATCTGTGCAAATAGGACCGTCACCCACTGAGGTCAGATTGAACAGCTAGAATCGATAGGTGATCAATTCTTACAACCATCCACGCTCACATTCACACCTAAGTGCAAATTAGAATAGCCAGTTTACCTGCTCTACATGTCTTTGGACTGTGGGAGAACATCTGTGAATCCGGAGAAAACCCATGCAAGCACATGGAGCACATGCAAATGCTACACAGTAATGTCTTAGTCAGTCAAGAGTTTTGAATCCAGGCTATTCTTGCTGTGAGGCAAGAGTGCTAACCACTATGCCACTGAGCCGCCTGTGTATAAGTGCCTTTTTCTAAAATCTATCATTCTAATGTACACTCTTAAAAATAAAGTTAAAGCTGAAGTGGGGTCCATGAAGAAAAGTAAGTCGAGCTTTGTAATTGCTATGTTCTCACTTACCTTAAAAGGTACTCCAAATGGGAGTACACACCAGAGCTGCATTCAAAAGTGCTAAATACTGAGAACACCTAACCTGTGTGCAAGGTATACCTGATAAACTGACAGATCTAGTGTTCACTACAAGCCAGTGGAAGCAAACAAGTGATTGTTTTAAATAAAATTGATTACATCTAGTTTAATTAAAGCTGTTTTATGTAGAATATTCCATGGAAAAATTAGGCATACACTTCTAATATGACATCCGGCCACTGATATATCCATTATCTATATCTGTCAGTGGAGAAGCTGGAGCCAATTCCATCTGACTTTAGATGGGTACACTCTGAACTGGTCAGTAGTTTATCGCAGAGCTTGTGTACAAGATGTACTTAGCATTCTAATGCAGAATGTAAAAACAAATGAATAATCCATGGACAGTGCAGACATTTAATCAAAGTCTTTTTTTGGAATAATTAAACATTACCAGCCACAAAAAAAAAATTCACAAGTTGCTTCCCAATTTCTGGCCTGTACTGCTTGATTATTGTACATAAATATGAACATGGCTGTAAATATTCTTGAAAACATAAACATGTTGCCCTTTTTGATTGTGTATGGCATCAACTTTTACTTTGAGAACTTCATGAGCAGTTTCTTTCCCTTGGAGAGCAGTCCTTTCTTCTTTTTCAGGTCTCGACCCCCCCTTGCAGGACTAAGAGGACTGGCAGGGCCCACAGGGTGTAGAGGACGTACAATTGGGGATGGCGGTCTTCCCAGGATGGGTGCTGGAGCAGTGTTTTCCACTGGCACCTAATGTGAAAGCAATCAGGAGGGGGAAGAGGGAAGGGAATTAAACATCTATCTTCACCTGCAAATAACTGACCTGAATTGATAAATGCTGCAGTACTGCTTTATTTTTGAACTGTGTCTCTAATCAGGCATTGAATTCTTTTCTATAACAACAGCTTTGACAATAGTGCAGATGCAACTCTCAGGTTTATATTAAAGCAGCCCTTCCTCCAATATATTATACTCATATATAGGTTTAATCACTGCTTAAATACGAAACTCCTAATGGTAACCATGGACAGCTCGCCAGGCCATCGCAGGGTAGATTTCGACATTTGCTCAATGAAAATTTATTTACATACAAGTTTGTCTGCCTACCAGAGAAAGATTGTGTTTTTATTCTGTGCACATCTGAGCGGTGGTGTATGAGCCTTTATTTTATGGGTTTCATTTTCATCATTAATAATGTCTTTTTTAATTGCTGGTAGTCATCATGCAAATCAGTGATACAGTAGTGTGCAGTGAAGATTATACACCACCATTTTTGTCTAAAAGGACTCCTAATAAAAAGAAGTAAAAAATTACTTCTCTATCTTTTTTTGGTGAAAATGTATTGAACAATGCCATTGTAGGCAGTGAGAACCAAAGAAAATCATTCCGACCAGTATATTGAGGTAAAAGTATGGCTAGTACACAAAAACACTGAAAATACCAATTTTTCAGAAAAATTGAAAGGTGTCACAATTTATTTTTTTTTTTTTTACCTTTACATAGCATGAATCCCTTCAAACCATATGGAATGGTTTAGCGAGTGAAGAAATTAAAAAAATATGTGAACACTATGCCTGAAAGGTTAAATG
>JBCNYH010000026.1:13753380-13785553 GCA_039654325.1 Tandanus tandanus
TCTAAGTGTCACATGATCTGTCAGTATAAACACACCTTTTCTGAAAGGCCCCAGAGGCTGCAACACCACTAAGCAAGTGGCATCACACCATGAAGACCAAGGAGCTCCCCAAACAAGTCAGGGACAAAGTTGTTGAGAAGTACAAGTCAGTGTTAGGTTATAAAAAAATATCCAAATCTTTGATGATCCCCGGAGCACCATCAAATCCATCATCTTCAAATGGAAATTACATGGTACCACAACAAACCTGCCAAGAGAGGGCCACCCACCAAAACTGGCAGACCAGGCAAGGAGGGCATTAATCAGAGAAGCAGCACAGAGACCAAAGGTAACCCTGATGGAGCTGCAGAGTTCCACAGCAGAGACTGGTGTGGGGCGACCCCCCAAATGTATGGAGAAAGGTGCTCTGGTCAGATAAAACTAAAATTGAACTTTTCGGCCACCAAAGGAAACGCTATGTCTGGCGCAAACCCAACACATCCCATCACTCCAAGAACACCATCCCCACAATGAAACATGGTGGGGGCAGCATCATGCTGTGGGGATGTTTTCCAGCAGCAGGGACTGGGAAACTGCTCCGAGTCGAGGGAAACATGGATGGTGCTAAATACATGGATATTTTTGAGCAAAACCTGTTTCAGTCTGAAGCTGGAGCAGTTTTGCCTTGAGGAATGGTCAAAAATCCCAGTGGCAAGCTCATAAAGACTTATTCAAAGCGACTTGCAGGTGTAATTGCCGCAAAAGGAGGCTCTACAAAGTACTGACTTTAGGGAGGTGAATAGTTATGCACACGGAAGTTTTCTGTTATTTTTTTTT
Organism: Tandanus tandanus; assembly: GCA_039654325.1. Lineage (NCBI taxonomy): Eukaryota > Metazoa > Chordata > Actinopteri > Siluriformes > Plotosidae > Tandanus > Tandanus tandanus. The sequence continues at coordinate 13,754,197 of JBCNYH010000026.1, forward strand.
TAGGTTGTTTGCTTCACAATAAAAAAAAAATCACACCTTCAAAGTAGGCGTGTTCTGTAAATAAAATGATGCAAACCTTCAAACAATCCATTTTAATTCCAGGTTGTGAGGCAACAAAACATCAAAAATGCCAAGGTGGGTGAATACTTTTGCAAGGCACTGTACTTCATGCTCAGAATGCTTTCATGCAGGCATCATGACTGCCAGGCTTTCTCAGAGCTCTTCTGAAAAGAGGAAGACATTTTGGCATGTGTTGATTTAGGAAAATAATAATCTTTGGAGTGGTTACAGTAACTCTGCTTTACGGTAGTGTGCAGTGAAGATTATATGCCACCACTTTTGTCTAAAAGGCACCTAATAAAAAGAAGTTAAAAATTACTTCTCTATAATTTTTTGGTGAAAATGTATTTAATAATGCTATTGTAGGCAATGAGAACTAAAAAAATCATTCCGACAAGTATAATGAGGTAAATGTATGGCTAATAAACAAAAACACTGACAATACCAATTTTTCAAAAAAATTTAAGTGTTGTAGATTTTCTTTTTTTAACTTTTGCATAGCATGAATGAACTTCAGACCATATGGAATGGTTTAGCGAATGAAGAAATAAAAAATACATTGATGATTATACACTTAACAAAATGAAGATAAATCAGAAACCAAGTACTATTCAAGTATTTATTTCATGTAATATTGTATCATATTGATGAGAATAAGTAAACCAAAAACAATATATAGTAATAACAAAAATAACAGTCTCTTTTTTGAGAAAAAATATTAAATATTTAGTGTGGCCACCCTTCACTTTGATTACAGCATTTAACCTTTCAGGCATAGTGTTCACATATTTTTTATTTTTTTCACTCGCTAAACCATTACATACTACATTTGGGGTAAAGGAGGTTATTTTACTTTGTGTCAAACTATAATTTCTGTTCATTTACACATCACAAACAAGAAACCTGTATGGATAGAAAATGAACTAGCTCTGTTTTAGCCAAGCAGGTGAGAAAAATAAGCAAGTAAAACAGAATATAGCAAGAATATTTCAATAACATTCATATGTTCAAATAAAGTAATTAAAAAAGATACACCACATAAATGAACACAGACATCCATCAATACGAACGTATTAAATTTTGTTTCAGCATTGCATTTATTTCTGTTGAGTATAGCATTACAGTGAAATAATATGTTTGTTATGTCCATGTTCTCAGAGCAGAATTTGGATGAGAGTGTGATACACAAAAAAGAAACAAAGCCTCTTAAATTGAACACAACATACACAGGCCAATGTGTACTGCATATTTGTATAGAAAAAGATAATCAAGGTAATTTTGAAAAAGGCATGCCCATCTAAAGACCTGGTCATTTTAACCAAGTTTCAAAGCACAAACCCAGCTTTTGAGTCTCATACTTTTTTCCGCTGCAAAAATAAAATTCAGTCTTTCATCATATCGTTGCCAATGTCCCCCAGTGTATGCACTAGCTGTGCTGTCTGTCTCAGTTCATGGTGGGCTTTGCTTCTTCCATTCCACTAAAAGCAAGACTGGAAGCCACGATTGCACGTTCACCACCACACAAAACAAACAAGCACAAGAAGAAAAAGAAAAAACACAGAGACGGCGAGTGGACGGAACTCAAACGGAGGATGGATGGACACAGGGCCTAGCGCTGAGAGCGGCGATGGTGTACCCGTTTAGGCTCTGGGCGCGGTGTCGACACAGGCTCTTCATGCTCATGGTGGGACGGAGTCTCGGTGAGGTAGACCTCCACATCATCAGGCACTTCTTCAAGAAAGTTGGAGGGAACCAGACCACGATGTCCATTAATCTCACCCTGTCAAAAAAAAAAAAAAAAAAAAAAAAAAAAAAAGAGCATGACATTAGAGTCAACAAAGCAACATGCTCCGTTTAACTCATTTTAGTGGAGCAGATAAGTGAAAGAATCATTCAAATAGTGATACAAGCATGAAATTTGGTGTATGTACTCTTCAAATCCCACTCTTTTCAAAAATACCGCTGTCCACGCAAAAATCCAAGATGGCCACAAGAGTGTGGCGTTACACCTCACATTTGCAACTGCACATGTGAGACCCAGTCTGTTGCACTTGCACCTGCCACGACAGCCAGATTTACAACCAGATTTGGTGAGCTGTTGGCAACTCTTGGCTATGGGAGAGTTGGCTGTCCAGAAGACCTACCATTCCTCACCAACCTTCTGCCATCCCCAGTCTGCAGGTTTTTCTGCCTCTGGCTAGCCTGGCCCCACACACAACCAGCCTGGTAGGTAGCACGCCTGGTGTGTTGGAGCAGAGCTGCTCTGGTTGGTGAAACTGACTCATAAGGCCTCTGCTTTCTGGCAAACATGTCAAGCCTGGCCTCATCCACAGTAGCAGCAGTGTCTGTCTTACATTAGGATGACAAACTTCTCCAGAATCTCTAGGTTACAATCCTCCACTGTGGGAGGATAAATACTCAGTTTGGAGAATACAGCCGAGGCCTCTGGACATATGTCCCATGTCTGCCAAGCATTGAGTCAGACAGCATTTGGGACACTAAACTAAACTATACTACATCTAAAACTCATATAAAGCATTAGAATATCTAGATCAGCTGACACTGAACCCCATGCTGAGTTACACAGCAGTGATGTCACCAGTGTGCCTGGTTGTGCGCTGACATTCACTCTATTGCATCTGTAAGCTTTTATTAACGCCTAAATTCTGTACTGCAATGGCCCCATTGGAGTCATAGACCAAAAACACATGTGCACACCAAGAATCCATGTTTCATAGTTGCTAAGATATGATTACTTCAATTCAATGGCAGCCATCTTGGACACCATCTTGGTTTTAGAATTTTATGTTATAACCGTAATAAAAAAAGACTCAAAATAAAAATAGGTTATGAAAATAACATTTTCAAATCAAAAAATTCATTTAACAACAATGAATGGAACAAATTTTTTGCTTACCTGAGTCTGTAGAAGTACCGGGGTGGTGTATCTCAAGAACCACAAGAGATATAGACATGCATTTTGTAACAAAATGTCCACAACTTTATATTCAACTTTGATACATTTATGGGGCTTAAAATCAATGCATTTCGAGTTATATAGGAAAAACCCAATTTTGGGGTCACCATCTTGGATTTTTGCGTGGCCAGCGGTTTGAAGAGTACATGTACCAAATTTCATGCTTGTATCACTATTTTAACAATTCTTGCTATATTTGCAATTATCTGCTGCACTATTTTGATGGCTAGTGGTGATATTAGATGTGAACACTAAAATCTAATATGGGTCAGAAGTTTGATAATTAAATTATTAGTGTTGAGTAATGCATTACATCCAAAGGTATAATCACAAGGCATAATTAGAATGATGTGTGGAAAACTACTTACTGTATGCGCACAATGTTACATTCATTCAGAAGTTTAAATGTGTCATATTGTGTGACTGGTTCCATGCCATGTTTCCTCTGAATACAAATCATGGTAATATCTAACCCTTTCATTCAAATCAAAAACACCAAACCTATGCTTAGGATATAGATAGAAAAACGTGTGTTTTTGGTTGGTGTATGATGCATTAATTAATATATTTTTTACATAGAATGTGAAAACATTAATTTAAAAATATTATTTAAAACAGGGAGAGTGTCACTCTGACACGACTGTCACTGATGATTATATAATGGTAAAAGTATGTTTGTACAATCTGGGCTAGAAAGAGATCAGCCCCACCCTTGCTTCTACATACCATTTTGTTGGTGATGCTGCTACTCTAAGTTCCACAAAAATCCAAGACCCTAAAGGGGCCGGCTCACCCTTTACACTATAAAATGTCTTTTGTTTGGAAAGCATGTGGTTACTTCCTGCAACCCATATGTCCACCAAAACCTCTGCAAATGCACTGTTGGTCATTCCTTTGAAACCCATCTCAGACTTTCTTTTCATCCATGTGTGATAGGTAGAAGTTTTGAACAAAATATTCTTTATATTTTCTTCCTTTCATGGCTTCTATACAAATGGATTGGAGGAAATAATTTAAAGTATAGACACTTTAACAAAATATCTTAAGTTCCACATTACAGTTTAAGATTTATGGCCTAGGATGTCAATTAATTGTTATGGATTGTTTTTTGGAATACCTCTAGAATTGGAAATGGAGACACACTGGTGCTGAGGATTCTGGGAAGGGTAACCCAGCCCCTTTAATTGTTAATCTCAAGTAAAGCCAAAGTTGAAACCTTATACTGATGGCATTTTTAATTTTTAAAAGGAGAAAATCCATGTTAACAAGTTTTACTGGATATCAATCACTTTTCACCTATGTATTTGTTTAGTTCATAAATATGAGCATATATATTCTGGTTTGAATTTATTTTAATCTAATAACCACTTTTAAAGTGCAGCTAAAATGTTTAATTTCGTTTAAGACAAGGCAAAAATATCAATTCAGCTGTATATTTAATGACCCATATTTATTGTTCACATACTAATTTCCTTATATAACATTGGTGGTGTTTAGTCTTGCTAGTTGACTTGTTGCACAAGTGTCTGAAAGACAGTAGATCCTTTACCTGTTCATATAACTGCTCTTATCTGATTATTTTATGTTTCTCTCATTTTTGTCTGATGCCTGATTTTGTTTTCTACCTTTTGGATTGCATATTGACTCTGTCAAAAAAGATATCCTACATATGGGTTCAATGCTTTAAATTAAGAAAGGTTAACAGCCCCAAACAACCTTTAAGACTCCTGCAAGGATTTTTTCTTCTTTTTAAAAAAAAAATTAAATCACTTACATAGTAGAAACCATCTTCATCTATTTCGCCAAATACAGTGATGATGTCACCAGCACAAAATGTCAGCTCTGCCTGTATCAAAGAGCATCAACTGAGTTAGCAAAGGAAAAAAAAAAATTTGATATGTGTATATAAGTGTGTGTGTGTGTGTGTGTGTGTGTGTGTGTGTGTGTGTGTGTGTGTGCGTGCGTGCGTGCGTGCGTGCGTGCGTGCCTCAACATCTGCATTTGGTGAACTCTCCCTGGGGTCATAGTCATAAAGAGCAACCATTCTTCTTGTAGCCACAGGTTGCCGGCCACCTTTTCGACTGTGCTCTGTAGAAAAGAAGAAATGAGACTCTCTATTACTGGTGAAAGTCTTATAGTATTTTAGTAGTAGTAGAGGTAGTAGTAGTAGTAGTAGTAGTAGTAGTAGAGGTAGTTGAAGAATGGTTACATTCTAATGTATTCTACTGAGGATGAATGCATGGTTCTGACCTGTTCTGTAGATTCTGAGGATGTCTTTGCCTTTGATATACTATTTGCTCTGTGTTGACCTTGCCTGATGTTTAAAATGTCCTCTTTGTTTGTGCTCCCTATGTTATAGCTTAGTTTGTTCTTTATTGTTTACTTAGTGGGCAGCACAGTGGTTTGCATGTATACCTCACAACAAGAAGGTCCTGAGTTCAAGTCCTGAACTCAGTGAGGGCATTTCTGTATGGAGTTTGCATGTTCTCCTCATGCTTGTGTGGTTTTCGCTCTAGGTACTCACATAGGTAGTGTTTTCCCACAGTCCAAAAACATGCGCATTAGGATAATATGCGCCAGCCTCTCCACGACCCAGGTAAGATTAAGCCTAAGACATTTTATCCACGACTACATCCACACTGTTCAGCCCACATTACCCTTAAATTAAGTATATAATATGCAGAAACATAAAGAAAAGCAAACTAAAATTAGATGTTTATAGTTTACTTCTATATATTTTAACCATGACAGATGCAGGTCAGGTAAGCTCTGCACACTCTGCAGGCATAAGCACAGTGTAGTTAAGAGCATCTTTTGAACTTATACAGAGTTTTAGTATATACTACTGAGAAATGATAGAAAACGTTAATGGTGTGTTCTTAAACTCATTAAAAGTCCTAGTATGTACTACCTGTAAACATAAGAAAAGCAGACAAAAAGGAGATTTTTATAATTTATTTTTCAAAATTTAAAGTGTGATGAGGATGCATTCTGACTGACTAATATGAAACAAACCAGCAGTATGCTGGCTCAATGGTTAACACTGTTGTCTCACAGGAAAAAAAGCTGTTGGTCCTTAGTAAAGGGCCTTTCTTTATGGAGTTTGCATGTTCTCCCAGTGGTTGCTTGGGTTTCCTCTGGGTACTCTGGTTTCCTCCCACAGTCCAAAGACATGGACATGAGGTCACCTAGCTTCTCTATATTGCACATAGGTTGTGAATATGAGTATGAACAGTTGTTTTTGTCTTGGTCAGCCATGCAATAGACTGGTGACCTGTTATGGTGAGCATCTGGCCCAAGTTGGCTGGGATTGGCTCCAGCTTCCGCCATGACCCTGACAGATAAGCGATATAGATAATGGTTGGATGAGAAAACACTCATCAAACCACATGTGGACAACTAAACATGATTCTCTTTATTGTTATTTTTGTACACTGATTTCAATTTTATTCTATACTGTTTATTCTTTGTGACCATTAAAGAGTTTCTCATGTTTTTCTTTAGATTCTCCAGTTTCATCCCATTTTCTATTTTCCAAAAACCTGCAAGCAAATTTATCGGATACTCTAAATTTCCACTAGGTGTCAGACAGTATCTGAATGTGATGAATATGTTTGGGACTAGTCTCCCCCTGTAACTAGTGTCCTAAACTGGGTGTATTCCTACCTCATACACAATCTTCCCAAGATTGGATCTGCCACCAACTTGACTAGGACAATGTATTTATTGAAAATGAATTGGGAGTTTGCATGTTCTCCCCATGCTTGCGTGGGTTTCCTCCTACAGTCCAAAGACCCGTACTTTAGGCTAACTGGCAGTTCCAAATTGCCCCTAGGTGTGAGTGTGATTGTGAATGGTTGTGTGTGTTGGCTCTGTGAGGGATTGGTGAGCTGTTTAGGGTGTACCCCACCCCACCCAGAGTCAGCACAGATAATAACGAATGATGAAAATGAATGAACAGAAATTTCTGAAAAATTATAGGATAAAACTGCTGATGTTTGAAGATGCAGTACCTATTCTATCCACCGGGGTATTGAGGGGTAAAAAGCCCTGTTTCATAAGTTGATCCATAGTCTCCTCATCCTCAGCTTGTATCTCTGACACCATGTTACATGGAATGAGACCAGACCGGCCACGGATCTCTCCACGATAAAACCCATCAGTGTCTTTATCTCCAAACACCTGTAAGACAGGTTTGAGAATAACAGCAAGGCAGATCTTAATTACAATGGCAAAATGATAAAACAGCATCAGTTGTGTCCTTGACAGCTCACTTTGATGATCTGTCCTTCTTTGAAAGGAAGCTCTTCATCAGCAGCATCTGGGTTCGGGGACATGGAGAGAGGGTCATAGTCGAATAATGCTACAAAGATGCGGAAGGGGTCTTCAGGCTCTGACTCATCATAGAATGAAGGAGACCGGTGTCCTCTTCCCCTGTAACCTCCTGAGAAATGGATAGGAGACTGAAAATGTTGGCAATGTGATGTTTGGTTACTTTAATATATACATATATATATATTTTTTTTCTGTGTTAGGTTAACATGCATAAATCTTCAGCAAATCCAATTACACATGCATACATTCATACATTCAGCCATTTAAACATAATTTAAACTTTAGGTAATTTTGGACCATTTATGTTTGTTAAATGGCCAGTGGCTAATGGATTAGGTGTTAAAATATAAAACCTTAATTTGCAAACTATTATTATTAAATCTTTTAGTGAGGTAAAAAGCAAACATGTAGTGATGCAATGAAATGGTAGAATGCATTCAGCTGGCAACATATCACACAAGCTGCAAGCCAAATGTGTTTCACTGAGAGTTTAATAAACCCAAACATAGACAGAAAGAACATACTACTTTTAACCATGCAGTAAACAGGACCTAAAAGGACTAGTCTTGGTCCTACATTATAACTTATGATGTACACCATATATCTTATATAGCGTGATCCAATGAAACCTCCCACATATCAAAAGTAAATGTAAAAATAATCATTAAAGATAATCAAATTATTATTTACACACATGAAACTTCATTCCATAGTTTTTATACATCACGTTTTAAAAATGACGCTTGGACGCTTGGAGGTGATTTCTGAAGGCTGCCATGGCTCGATGGGTAATGCAAGGTGGAACAGTGGCTTCTTCTGTTGACTAGCATCCTTAAGGGCTTCAAGAGTTTTTGGCCAGTGAGTATGCACTTGTGATTTAAGGTAGCCCCAGAGAAAAAAAAATATTACAAGGGGTGAGGTAAGGGGAACGGGCTGGCCCCTCAACATCGCCACGCAGTGAAATCACCCCAATCTGAAAACATTTCTTTTAGCACTTAAAATGATTTTCGACCTGTGTGTGCGTTAGTGCCATCTTTTTGAAACCACAGCCTGATTTCTTCAAGCACAAGGTGTTCATGTTGTGATTGGGCAATCAACAGACCTTAGCAACACCTGTCTTCTCTCACCAAGTTTCATATGTGCAAATAATGATGAATAAAATCTGTATTGAATGAAGTTTCATGTGTGCAAATAATAATTTGATTATATTTATGATTTTTTATTTACGTTTTAAATGTGGGACTTTTTTGGGGTCACCCGTACAACTTACTAGTTCGTGCCGAAAAGGAACTTGCAAATGTGTCCAATGTACATTGCAAAAAGCACCTTGAATCACCGTGATACAATTTAGTGTAAGGCACTACCCTTAGCTTTTTCCCTAATGTCATGCACAGCCAAAGTAAAAGCCTCAAGTTGACAAGGAAAAGGAAGGGTTTAGCAGGCATCTCATGGCAGGTCAGTGCAAGAGGGAAAGAACATTCTCTGAGTGAGAAGCGAACATTTTACTATCACTGGCAACCGTCTTATACCTAGTGTGCATCCCTTAAGTCTTAATGCAAGCCTCCATCTTGGCAGTCCAGCGTTTCAACCTCATGCGTTTCAGAAACTTGCTCATGGCACTTTCTTGCTCTTCTGTCTCACTGTGTTCTGGCTGAACATGGAACTGCAACACATACCATAAGGAGGCCTGCGGCCACCATGCCTCTGTGAACACCATGTCCTGTGCCGCGCTACACGGCCATAGGAAACATCCTCCATGACCGGAGAACGGTTCCCCTCACTGTTACTCTCAGTGGTTATCTCTGAGGGGAAACACCAACCAAAGCTGTTACCATGAACAGACCCCACCACCTTGCACGGCCCTGCTTAACAAGTCCCCCAGTTATGGAAATGAGGAAGGGAGGACTACACAAGTGCCATTAGTATCCCTATGAAAAGCTTCAATGACTTTTATGTCTTCCAAATGATCTTTCAGAAAGCAATTTTATAATCTAGAATTTCTATCCTTTGAACTATGAAGGGTTGAAATTAGCTGAAGGTCTATGAAACAATATCAAGCAGAGCTGAACTGAGTCAAACTTCACCAAGTTCACTGACCAATAGATGGGACCATGAGAGGTCTGCGCTGAGGTTGAGGACCTCCATGAGCTGGCCTCCGATTTGATTCCCGATCCAGCCTTCCTGCAGATGAAACATTGCCTCCAACCTTATAGCACAAGAAACAACAGACATTAAAGATTGTACTTTAGAGCACAGTACTACAACCAATGAATGTTGGCATAGTTTTACCTTTTTGGCTTGAAAAACAACCACATGTTAATAAAATATATTATACAATTAATAAACAATCTTTGTTTGCTCCACAAACTAAGTTTGGGAAGTACCACTGTATTATGGTATACCAGTGTATTTAAAAATATCAACTGTATGATTTTCAATGCCATTAGTAAAGAATATGCTCTTCTTTCCATTGGACTGATAAGGACATGCTGTATTGAGGTTATGTATTGTACTCCTGCAAATGAGTTCCAGAGGTCAGTCAGTCCACCATGTGAGGTGAAGTTGTTTTCCCTAAGAACATCTAGCTCAACATAACATCAACATAAGCTCAACGGTGTCCTCAATGATCCTACCTGCCTGATGGCAGATTGCCTAAGGACATCCTGTATTTTCAATCCAGTGTGACTGTACTATCCAGTTGGACTCGCAAACATGGAAGCCAGCGATTATGGTACAAAATGTTTTACATTGAAATTTAAAAAGGCTGATACTGCACTCAGTGGAGAAGTTCCATCAAAAAAGGTGTACAGAGAGTTAAGAAGAAACTTGTAATGGCTACCCTAGAGTGCCAGTGAAAAAATTACACCCAAGAGCCTCCTCAAACTCAACTAAGCTTCACATGCCAAATTTGTGGCAGGTAGCTTCAGTCTCGAAACGGCCTTTATAAGCCATACAAGGGTCCATCAAAATCCCTCTAAGCACTAAGGAACCATCATCATCCTATTGGATGGATTGTGTGAGCATAAGAGAGAGACCCCTACAATAGAGTGACAAACTATTGGTGACCTGTGTACTCTGTATTCAGCTGGGATAAGCTCTAGTTTCCCCTATGTTCTTGACTGATAACTAACATAGAACACAGGGATAGATGCAAGAGTATATCATATTATGATGTTCTAATGATAGGCACAGTGCAATGTGTGAGGGAGAAAGCGAGAAAGAGAGAAGTATATTTTGAAATCGGAAAAGGGTTGATGTGTTGGATGTTTGCACTAAACCCATATTCTGTTTTGTGTAAACTCTGACACCATGTCTAAGGCTCCTTGTAATATACCCTATACCACAGCATGTAGTCAATATAGTAGGATAAGCTATAAAAACTGGAATCAACTAAGCCCACCACAAACAACCATTATTTCAGTTTAGCACTTTTATGTTAGAAATATGAGCCAACTACAGCAGAATTGTTTATATAAATGTATGGGAGTAAAACATGCATAATAAATAAGTTGCCTAGTTCAATCATTAGGAGTGGGAAATCACAGTATCGAATTGTCTAATGCTATAAAAATAAGTTGTCAGGTTTACAACATACATACACCAATCAGCCATAACGTTACAATCTCATTATAATGATATATACAAATATTAGGCAGCAAGTGAACAGTCAAATGGAAACAGGAAAAAATGAATGGGCAAGCACAAGGATCTGAGTGAATTGAACAAAGGTCAGATTACCATGGCTAGACAACTGGGTTAGAGAATCTCTAAAATCATAGGTCTTGTGGGGTGCTCCTGGTATTCAATGCTTAGTACCTACCAAAAGTGCTATAAAGAAGGTCAAATGGTGAACCAGGAATAGATTAATAGGCATTAAGTGCTCAGTGACATGCCTGGAGAGTAAAAACTAATCCATGTGGTGTGCTGAAAAAGTTAATGCTCGCTATGACAGAAAGGTGTCAGAGGGGGCAGCCTTAGTCTAATGGTTAGAACAGTGGTTTTGGGACCAAAAGGTTGCTGGTTCGATTCCTGAACCAGCAGAAAAAATGTGTGGCGGCGGGGGGAGTGAGCTGCACCTTCCCATCCTGCATATTCATGGATATTCATGCCCTTGAGCAACGCACCTAACCCCCAACTGCTCTTCAGGCACCGCGATGTGTGGCAGCCCACTGCTATGAGTGTGTGCTCACTTTTTATGTGTGTGTGAGCTCACTTTGGATGGGTTAAATGCAGAGGCAATAATTTCCCTTGCGGTATTAAAACAGTAAATCCAATTTTTTTTTTTATTAAAAAAAACACAGTGCTTTGCAGATTGCTGCGTAGCTGCAGACCAATCACAGTGCACATGCTTGTTTACCCAGAGGAAACCCTCACAAGCACAGGAAAAACATGCAATCTCCACACAAAAACACCTGAGCCCGGTACTTGAACCCAGGACCCGAACCCAGGAGCTTCTTGCTGTGAGGCGGATGTGCTAACCACACTGTGCCACCCACTGCTATTAATTTTTTTGTATTTAAAACAGAAAAGTAAAACATCATCACAGTATACTGTATGTTACATATGCCTTCCAGCAAAAATGCTGTTATCATCCACATATTTGGTTAATAAAGCCAGCATTTTTTTTATTCCTTGTTTGGTGGATTTATATTATGTAAACCCAAGACAGGAGACAGGGGAAAAAATCCCTTTAAGAACAGGTATTTTATTTTTTCTTTAACAACTCAACAATAAGAATACAAGAAAGGGTACATTTTTATTTTGCCCTTTCTTGCATTTTTAAAGAGGCCCAAACATTTAACAAGTTTAATACAGTAGTCTATCCTGAGCTGATAGCAAAGATATAGTACTTTTCATATGATGTATATTCTGTTGAAACTACTGCTTTAAACAGACCAGTGACCCATACTGTCACAATGTTTTCCATGCCATTCATAAAGGAGGTTGCCTTAAAAATACTTTCAAAGACCTCCCCTTTCACCTTGCCTTTGAGGGTGATATTAAAAGTGGCTGGACCCTCAGGTAGCTTTTGATGCTGCTGCCATCATCTCAGGATGGAGAATGTCTGCATGAAGAATAAAATCTGAAGTCTCTACTTTAAAAATTGAAAACAAAAAACCTGTACTGACCAGTTCTGTCACATGTCGATAGTATCACTTCCGATAGGCTTGCGCACCAGACGTTTGTACACACACATAATGTGTAGATCACTAGATTCAAAACAGCAGTTGGGTGCACGAGGCAACACGTCTGATGGGCAAGTATGCATGCGCAGATGTACATGATGTAGTTACAGTCGCTGCCGTTAGAGGGTGACGAAAGGACAGGCAAGAAAAAATTATATGGTTTTAAAATTCATTGCGCACTCGGCAAGTTAAGAATAAAAAACGAATTACCTACGTAATCCAAAAGTAATGGAAAATATTCAAGTAAAATTAGTTTAATATTGTGATTATTTTTAAAGGGTTATTAGTAGTTTTCCCATTTATGGATGTATGATATACAAATCAACAGTTAATAAATGATGAGGTAGCGGATTTAAGTCTGTTAGCACTGTTGGAGTAGAGAAAGAAATGTTTATAATTTGTAAAGTTTTATCATTTTAATTAATGAAATAAACATCACCAAATTCTGACCAGGATAAATCAACTCTTGAAGATGAATAGAGAAAAAGATTGAACAATAAATCCATGGTTATGCTCCTGTTCTTGCTTTGCCCATTTGAAAAACAGTTGCTAAGTTTTTATTGATTATTTTAATCTTTCCTCTATAATCCCTTTTACGCCATTTTTAGGATTGACCATGATGGAAATTTTCTTTTGTCATATATATATATTTTTTATTTCATTTAAAATTTTTTAAATGTTAGAATGGAAACCTGTCTTCAATCCTCCTGTTAATTCTATGGACTCGGTTGTGTCAAGCCCCACCTTAAGAGCACTGTGTGAGTTGCGCCGTCTTCCATCCTCCAGTTGCATTTCAGAGTACAGCTCCTCTTCATCCTCCTCCATAATATCAGATAGGTCTGAACCTCGGCTGCTTTCTGTCTGGTACTCTTCACTGTGACTGTAATGGGACTGTAGCATTGGACAGACAATCAGAGGACAGAACAAAAATATCAAAGTTCAACCTTAAGATTTGGTTGGTCAGTTCTGACAGTCTTCATCTAAATCACAGCTACCCTAATAAGGCAGAGTTCATTAGCTAGATAAACTAGATAAACACTTATTTGATGTCCAGTGAAATAAGTTGGAGATAAAAAATTGACTCTTCACAAAACTTCCCATCTTAATGATTTTAAAAATTGGAGTAGAACAGTACCAGGCTCTACAAAATGTGGCTAGCAAGCGAGCAACTTTATCTTTGGGTGTTGCATATAATGTATGTAAATTATTAACATGGTTATATTAAAAAAAAAAAAACATTGCTAATTACTGTGAAATGGAGAATAGTAACAGTCTAAATAATACAAATTGCTAGATTAATCTGGAAATACACCACAAGAACAGTCATACTAAATTAATGCATATAATCCCTCTCTGCAACCGTTTTATTTCCATTTCATCTACAGATATAACTAATTATATATATATATATATATATATATATATATATATATATATATTAAGGCAACTGATATTTTGACTGGGAATTGTAATCATTAAACTTGCATAGTGGAGGCCTCTGCTAATAAATTTTGATTCAGATGTGTTGTATCAGTGGCATAGCTTTTGCATTCAAGAAATAAAAAAATAACCATCTAGCACCCTAAAAACCTTATTTGGTTTGACTCTTTGAATTCCATATTTTGAAAATGTTCTAGCTAGAACCAAATATCAACCGTCCAAAGATCATGGAGTAATCCTCCTTTCCTTTTCAAAGAGTGTACTCTTCTCATCGAAATCTCCTTACTTAATGTACTGTCCTTGAACTGTATTAAAAAGGTTTAGAAATGAGACAAAACTAGCAAAGGGTAGGTGAGATATAACCAATGGCTAATCATATTGTTCACTTTAATAATTTAAATAAAACTATACACACACATCAAATTAACAATTTGACAAGTGCTAGTTTTTGTCTTACTAGAGCAACAGCATGTGACTGGGCTCCCATACCTGCCTGCCAAGTTCTGAGCCCCTGAGGAAGTCATCCACAGATGCTCCTCTTCTGCGAGACTGATAGCTTTCCTCATCCTCATCCTCATCTGAATTCTGAGAGTGAAAGCCCTGACTTCGCCTCTCCATCTACATAAAGCAGAATACTTTCAGAAACCTCAGTAAGCATGATGGTTTCAACAGATTTTGTGGTGTGTCATTGATCCTTACGAAGCCCCAGTACAAAAATTCCTAAGTAAACAATTTTAATGCATGACTCACCCGCCCACTCTCTGCAGCCACTCTTTGGGCAGCTTCACGGGCGATGGCTTTGGCCATTGTATCCGGGATAAGCGTGCCTCTGGGTTGGGGGAGGATTCTCTGAGGAGAAGGCGAGCGGCGGTTAGGGCATGGTGGTGCCTCAAGTGTTTGTCCATGGGGCAGAGGTGGAGGAAGGCCAGACGGAGAACACACAGGCTCCCATGGCTGTGCAGGACCCCCAGGAGGGTGAACCATGCCCGGTACCTGCTCTTTGGTTTCCAGTTCTCTGGCACTTGGTGATCTTTGTGGCTGGGGAATGGGTAGCTGGGGAATGTGGGGCTGAGGCATTGGGATGGTGGGTTGAGGTATTGGGATTGTGGGCGGTGGCATTGGCATGTTAGACTGTGGCTGGGAGAAGGGATGAGTAGGTAAAGGCTTGAGATGAGGAGGGGATGGGTGAGTAGGATGGGATACAGGATGAGGCTGAAGATGAACTACTGGCAGGTTTGGGTGAATGGGAAGTGTTTGAAGATGGGAACTTGTATCAGGGCCAGCATGATGGAGAACAGGCTGCATTGAAGGTGGGAGTGCAGGCCGAGGAGGCAGGGGCTGGTGTACTTGATGGGGTAGAGAAGATTGCATGTGGTGAGGTGGAAGGTGAGCTTGGGGTGGAGGCACAAGCAGGTTACTAGGAATGACGGCGACATGTGAGTCCTGGCTTTCGCCTTGTGCTGATAAAGTCCTGACCACGACCTCACGGGCCTCTAAACACTGAATATGGTTCAGATCCACTGTTGCAAAGTCAGCCAGTGGGTATAACACTTCAGCAATCTGAAACCAATAATAATTCCAAATGTTAGTAGAGCCCCACTTTTCTGATGTATCATATCAATTTTCACAATGAAAAACTGTTATCAATTTGTCATTAATCATTAATGTCATTAATTCCACAACTCTATGATGGTAATAAGTAATATAAGTTAAGTGTCCCAATTCATTTTTAGACATCTGTATTCTGTATTCTGTTAATTACATGATGTTCCGTTCACAGTGATGAATGGGAGATTATAATGCCTGGTTTCCATTGGCCATGACTGCATGACATTATGTCTACAACCTGGTTTTGCGCCTTAGCATGGCTCTAATCCACACCTGAAGCATACAGAAGTGGGTCGTTTCAGAAGTGGAGTGTCTTGTCTGAATTTGGACATGTCCATGATGTTTTACTTCCTGTGCAACTTGAGTGTGGCAAATGGCAAAAATAGATAATACACATTTTTTTAGCAAAGGGGCGCAGAGAGCCACTTTTGGGATGGTTCAAAAACGCGTCTGATGAAATTCATAAGCATCGTCTAGAGTGGCCATAATCAGCATCTGCATCACAGATGGAACGCAATGCAGATGTGCCTCGTTGAATTCAGGACTTAATACCATTATAAAACAATGACCAACACAATTATTATTTTTTGTTTGTTTGTTTGTTTGTATAAAATCAGTCAGTCTGCTTTGCTTAGTATAGTATCTGGATAAAGTACACTAACTACTGTATGTTAAAGTGAGCAATTGTGCACATCCAACTGGGATTGGGCAGAACTTTTAGGACTTTTAGAAAGTACCATATTTCCCTGGGGTCTGAAGATTGTTAGGACATCGTCACTTTCTGGCAGTGTTCAACTGAAATACATAATCAATTAATTTTTCATTTAAAATGCTAATGCTAGTTAACAGTTATAATTAATATTATGTTCCCTTTCTACTTCAAACTCTCCCAATTCAGATCATGAATTTATTTTTCTTTAGTTAGATTCACTACGGATACCCCAGAACAAGTGTTGAACCCCTTTTGTGAAACCAGTAGCTGTAATGATGGATATTCTCCAACAGAGGGCACAAGTATTACCTAAAATGTTTCCCCAGCTCTAAGCCAAGAATCAAGTAACATTAACAAACCAATCAGTTTTGACAAACTGGAGATAAAGCTCTAAACTCTGCAGGAAAAGAGATATCCAGGAGCCACTGCTATACAGTTTGAAAATATTTCTGAATTTCTCACTGTTGGTTTGCAGTTTTGATGCATTACATAAACATAAGTTTTGATGTATTACATAAGATGATCATGACTGTGCAGTGATTCATGCACTCACCCTCTGGCCCTTGGTGCACACTGCGTAGCCAATGACGTTGGCACCATTGGAGGTCCCCATGGGTGTCAACAATGGAGGCTTCCAGTGGACCTGCAGAATCCCTGGAGCCTGTCCACACTGGACCAGCACCTCATTGGGTGGCAGAGGAGGTCCTAGAGGCGAAAGATGATAAAATCTAGCACAGTGTGGACCACAGTGTCTTTTTGGTTCTGGGTATTGTCTGCCCACGAGAAACAGTCAATTTTTCTTAATCAATATAACCCAAGTTAATGGCTCATAAAAGTAAATGATTAATGGGCCTAAATAATATGCAAAACATCTACACACTGTGTTGTTTTATTAGTTAGCACATGCACAATATCTTATAGTAATGATCTCATAAGTTTGAGGCCAGACCTTCTGTAACAAATAAGTATAGTTTTTCGTAAATGACACAAATTGCATCTGACCTGCAGCCTGTGTGCAGAACTCGACTCCAGCCTCCTTTTTTTCTCGCTGTTCCAGTGGCATGTGCCAGGGCACCTGGTGTGGTTTAGCCACCACCTTCACCTTGTATACAGTGGTGGCTTTCAGGTTGCTGAAGCGCAGTCTATAACAGCAAGACTTCACTATGGCATGCTCAACTCCATCCAAAAACACTGTGTGGGAGTAATTGCTGTTGCTGGGGAGCCAGGAGAGCTCTGCTGAGTCACGAATAATGTCATCCAAGCGCAGGCCCGTTGGGGCCACCGTGACATTCCGTCCCACCAGCATGGTGCAGCGGAGCTCATCTGACAGGCCTCGATCTGTCACACTCTGCACTGACACACGGTATGTGCAGGCAGCCAGATCCAGCTTCTCCACTAGGAGCTTGGTCCTGCCACTGAAGGGCACAGTGGCACGCACCTCCCCATCCACTAAAACATTGTAGCCATTTATGTTGCCCCAGCCAAGGGGCACTACAGGTTGCTCCCAAGCTACAATGACACTCCTTGCCAGCTGTTTGATTAAGTTTATTTTTCTCGGGTAAGGCACAATGTCATCAGGCAGCTCTTCTGTGTCCAGAGTGCCAGTCCCATTACTGCAAGGCCCGAGAGAATCGATACTTAGGCTATTCAGGGAAACACCTCCATCTATGGCTGTTAGGCTTAAACAGCCATGTTCCAGCTGACCCAGGTCCTCTGTTCCATCCACTGAAGGCTTCTCTTTGTCCTGGACAAACTCCACAAAATTAGAAGGGACCAATCCACGCTGGCCATCCAGCAACTCTCCTGGAATAATCAAAAAAGATGAGGTCTGATTTACACTACTTCATGACAGAAACATATGATTCCTGCAAACAACCAAAGACAATATGACATAAACACACTACTTCTGGCATCTTTAAAATGTACAAACTCTGTAGATGTACATACTGAATGTAATGACCCCTCCATGAATAGCAAGTGTTGACCATCCAGTAGGAGCAATATTTACAAAGAATCTTGAGGCAAAATGAACTCCAAACCGAGCAGTTAGTGTATTCTATTTCTATTCTATATTTTTCAGTCTACAATCTAAGTGAAAATCCAGGCAAATGGAAATAACACCCTTAAAATGACCTAGGTGATTCATTAACAGGGTTTACAAATGACTGCATCTTTCACATTGCATGTCTTGCAGACATTTTACACAAGCTTAGCTTAAAAAAATAAGATGAGATAAGATAAGATGAGATAAGATAAGATAAGATAATCCTTTATTTGTTCCATGACAGGGGAATTTGCATTGTTACAGCAGCAAAAAAAAGTGTCAGCAAAGTACAGAATAAAAACAATAAGTAAGAAATAAAAGTGGCCACAAAAAAAAAACACAACACAACACAGATATTCTACATATAAGAGCACAGTAAGTATGTTTACATAAAGTTGAAAAAAAAAAATCCAATTATTGTGTTAGTTTGACTAAAACAGGCGGCTGTTCTCAGGTAAATGGGCCTGTTGGGGACCTTGTTGCGTTATACAGACTTTTCTAGAAAAGTGATACCCTTTTCAGTGTCATTTTCAGTTTCTCTTTTGGGGAAAGGGCCATTCTTGAAGCATGCAAAGTTAAAGTAAAGAAATATTAATGTTATGAGCAAAAACATACCACCAATTAGGGGCGTTTTGTTCGTTATGCTGGTGCACTTGAAAAATGCACATTGTTTACATTACATGTATTAAAGGTAATTCAGTTTACAGTGGAAATTGTTTAATCTAAAGGCCAAACCAACATTATTCCCTTTCCATGTGCTATTCATTTGGTGTAAATGCTACGAGAAATGTCAATTTTATTAGAGTTTATGTGAAATTGGTGCATCATTATGCATTTTTGCTTTTGTGGAATCACACTTCATCAGACGCAAGTATCAGAATCACCAAATTAGCTCTAAGACAATTAGCCTTATATTAAGCATAAATGACTAGGTCAATATATGACCCTTAAATGGCAAATATAATCTGACACATTTGGTGCATCAATTAATGATGGGATCTGTGGCAAATGTGTCACTGAAAGTATGTAGTGTCTGCTACCAGCTCCCTTATCCTCTGCTCCTGAAATAACAAGTAAATGAATTGACATTATTTTTGTGTGCTTAAGTGTTCCAAAAAGCATTGATTGTTATTAAGGCCAGTGTGATGGGACAAAATGGACAGATAACCTCAAACTTTTGTTTGTACTAAGCAAAGGATCTGCACTTTCATTTTCAGTCATTGTTAGAGTGTTATTAATATTATTAGAGACTCTAACATGGCACAAATTGGTGCCCCTGAGTTTGATAATATCATGTCAGCTTTTTCATGGTATTTTGGGTAAAAAAAGATAAAGATGAATATTTACCAAAAGGTGGATTGTATTTGGGTTTGGGCAAATAAAATTTACCCAAAATGAACATGTGTGTGTTTTCTTAATAAATGTGTCCTTTAGGCTAGCAAAGAAATAACATAAAAAATATTAAAATATTGGGTGTTCCCATTCAAAAGAAGGCAAAAACCTTTTTAAAATCACAATATATTTCATAAAACCACCAGTTCGGTCACTGAGGTGTTCCTTTTTATGTTTTAATAATTGAAAAAGCTTCTTTTACAACTTTATTTTTTGGGCCCAGTGCACCACTATGGTGCCCATTTACCTGAGAATAGCTGAGGACTTTTAAAATGCAGGTATGCATGTTAGTCTGACTGAAATCATACTAAATTGACTTCCTCAGTCAGAATAGCACACCCATATGATGTAGTTGGAAGTTGAATTGCTCCTGTATGTATATGTTCAACTGGAACCAAACTGGACAAGGTGTTCTGTACATGCTCCATGCTCCTCCCCACGTGCTTTGACCCAGAAGTAAAATGCCCTGACCACATTTAGTTTGATTCAGAAGAGTTCTGGAGAGATTGGTTTTGCCAAGATTGGTTCTATGATGTGTTTCTGTCCAGACCTGAAACAGTAGAATTGATTCTAAGATCACTAGTAAAATCAGTGCATCCACTCCTAAAACTGGACCTGAATGAGACTCTCACTAGATGTGAGACAGCGCATTTATGGGAAGGCACCATAGCAATGGTGGCTGGGATTCTTGTCTTAGTTTTATCAAGTTTAGCTGTTTTTTCCCCTCTGTTACTGGTCAGTTATTTTAAACAAATAAGGAGAAGAAACAAAAAAAAAAGGCAAGACAGCAACATTTGCAAAGCGGTTACATGCATTTGCTATTGTGCAAAACAGGAGCATAAAACATAATCTACTCTAGAAACCATATAGCTTATTGGATCTAACAGAGGTCCAAATATGGCCATCACAATTCATAAGATCTATTCATACTGTTAGATAGCATACCTCAGCAGCCTACATATTGATATGGTCAACTACACGTCAGGACATACCTGAAGTCTGTTGTTATCCTTCTCCTGGTTGTATTCTTCTCCGTCACCTGGCATGGGGAATTTGTTGGCACGAGTGCGCTTTTAAGTGGTTTAGCGTGACTTTCACCTATATAATATAAACTGATATATAGATTTAGGCACTGCCTAAAGGCAGAGCTTCCGATACATGTTTCTTTTGACATGTGTCTGAGGCAAGTGCTAAAAGTTGCTTCTTTAAAGGATGAACTTCAACCCTGGAGTAAATAAATAAATAAATCTCCCCTGCGTTTCCTGTCTATGGTCTGGAGCGAAAGCAGGAGAGGTTAACACTGAGTTTTCTTTTCAATCCTTTTCACTGATTTCTGCATTCATTTGTATGTGTCTTGATAGTTTAATTATTTGTTTGATGAGTTCATGCTCAATGCTCCTGTTTGTTGTCTTGCTCTGTGAAAGTTTGTTTGCCGACCTCAGTTATATTGGTTTTTTTTTTTAATTCTGTGCTCTGCTCAGTAGATCCACAAAAAACATTGCCACTTGTTTACATGCTTTGTGCATTCATATACTCAGTAAGTCATCCATTTTGTCAAAAACCCCTTGGGGAACATGTCGTGGCAGAACTGATTCTGAACTGGTTTTGAGTTTGATGTGGAAAGGAAGGTGAGTACAAAGCTGATTCTGACACTGTGGTGTGCACAGGGCCAAAGAAGAAGCCTGTGAAATCCAGTGAATATAGAGAAATCAAGACTCATTTTTGGACAAAGAGAGAGAGTTCATGCTGTGCCAGCTGAAAGAGTTGAATTTTTTGAAATAAATGGATAGTAAGAAAACACAGAATGGTAACCTATTTAAAAAAAACTGGCAGAACAGATTGACAATGCTGAATTTAAAAGGAAACCTTAGCAAATTTATGTTTAGTAACACCTGAAACAGCCCTACTACAACACCTGGGAAAACAAGAAAACATGGCCAAAATCCAGTTTCTTGCCCATACTCTGAAACATGGTAGAGTTTTATTTTTGTACTGCACATTTTGTTTAAACTGCAAGTTTTCTAAAGTGATACTTCATTGTCTTAAAAATTAAGTACTGTCCCTCTGTGAGTACACAAGCTTTTCAAAGTGACACTTTTAATTGCCTTTAAAGTTATATTTTGAAAGATATTTAAAAGATATTTAATTTTATATTAACATGGTGAATAAAATACCCTAGACATTTCATGACTTTATTATATTTATCCAAGATAACTGCATGGTAAAGATGTAAAAAGAGGAGAATGTGTTAGTATTTTGCTTCACATTTTTTAAACAGTTGTATATACAAATAGATATTGCCAATAAATATAAGGGGGGCAGTGATAGTTCAGTGGACAAGGCTCTGGCTTTCTGATCAGAAAGTTGGTGGTTCAAGCCCCAGTACCACCAAGCTGCCATTGTTGGGCCCTTGAGCAAGGCCCTCAATTGCTCAGTTGAATAAAATCTGTGCATCTCATTTGTTCATGTACGAAAATTTACAAATATTTTTTTCATTAAAAAATATGTCTTTTTCTACTCAGTTGAAATAATGAGTTAATTTTGCATGAAAAAATTAAATTCTTCTCTGTTTTTTTTTTTTAAATTAATGAGAATTTTCCTTGGGGGAAAATCGGCTTTGTTTTTCTGAATTATTGAAATATTTTGAAACAATTTCTTCTTATTGAGAGCTCGATTGAAAGCAGGCTTAAGGCTTGAACATAGCTAGATTCTCATATGTAACTATGGTTATCTTTACTGACTGACTGGGGACTGGTGCCGGCAATCATTGTGTACTTCCTGAGAGCTTCTCTGGATGTTGAGACAACCCATTAAACTGCCAGCAGATTTTTTAAAATGATTTTTAATTATGTAGTTAATTAAAAAAAGAGCAGATTTTTTCTCAATCCATTTAATTCACTGCCCAACATGGTACCAATTTATATATACCACTACTACATCGATTCCTCTCTTGCGCTTGTATATTGGGACATGGACGGTAGTCTGGTTATATGGCCTAGTTGCTATAACCATAGTGTTATCGCACACTGGTGCAGTCCAACAGTAGCAAGAGAGGAGGACCTGTGATGTCTCTTCTTCAGACACATTGAGTGAGGCAGTCTGCCACTGAAGCAGCTGATAAGTGCTGACAAAGTGTTTTTTTATCAACCAGGACTTATTCTCCCACATGAATGAAAACCTTGCTATCATCCTCCTTATTCCTACCACCTCCACCAAATCGAACAGCGCACCTCAGCACAGCACTGACCCTCTTAATAATTAAGATATTAAAATATCTCATGCTGTCACATAAACGTTTTCAAGGGTGCACCATGTACTCCAAAAGACCTGACTTGCCATAGCCAGTATAGCCTTTTTTTTTTTGCCCTTCTTATAAAGTACTGCAGTTATCTGACAAGTTCATTCTGTTGTTCAAATGAATCAACAAGTACTTATAAGATGTCACCATTTCAATGTACTTTCCTAGGATGTCAATCTTGAGAAAGAATATGCAGAAATCCACCACCAGTTCTTTTGTTTTCCCCATATTGATCTGGAGGCGGTTCTTCAGGCACCAGTCCATGAAGTCTTGTGTCGGTTCTCTGTAATCCCTCTTCTCCTTATCTAAGATGACGCCTACGTTTGCAGAGTCATGAGATAACTTTTGCAGGTAGCACTGAGGTGAGTTTTTATGTGAAGTTTGCAGTGTAGAGGGTGAAAAGGAAGATCTAGAATAGTTCTCTGTGGTGCCCCCATGCTGCAGAAGCATGTCAGACGCACAATTCTATGTCCTCACATACTGTGGTAAGTTATTGAGGTATTAATCCAGTTTGTTATACAGTGATCCACATCCATATCTCCAAGTTTGCACCTCAGGAGTGTGCACTGTATGATGTTGAGAATAAAATTTAAACTCCATGATTCCTACAGTGCTCCCAGGCTTGTTCAGGTGAGAAAGAGCTCTGTGTAAAAATAAAATTACTGCACTTGCCTGGAAGGCAAACTGCAGTGGGTCTGATAAGATGTCACCAAGGGACAAAGCCTCTCCAGGGTCTTCATGAGATGAGAGGTCTATGCCTCCATCCCGACAGGTACTACACAAGGCACACTCCTCAGCTCCAGGCTTAATTTGAACAGAGCCTTCACAATTCTATACAGCTGATATGCACACAACTTGAGTAGTATGTGCACCTTAATCCTTTTGAGTACATTTCTCACCTGAGCTGTTGTGAAAGACTGGAGTGGAGTGGGGGGGGGCGCACCTACTCTGAGCAGAATGTTGTGGGGAGGAGAGGTGGCGGTGTGTCCTTGTCTGTGTTCCCCAGTGCCTATGTTCTCCAGTCCTACGCTCACCAGTACCTATGTTTCCCAGGAACCCTAACCCTAATATTCCATAAATTGTTACTTTGATGAGTATGTTTGATTTTGTTTCATCATACTTCTTTTACAATATGGATAGAATCGTTGTAGCTTACTTCTATAAAGTACACAATACAATGGAAGATCCATAAATTTAATAAGGACCAGGGAACATAGGTACTGGGGAACCTAGTGTCTGGGAACATAGGGACTGGGGAACATCGGGTCTGGGGAACACGGGGCTGATCCCGTGCAGGTGGGGTTGGGGCTATACTCTGGGCATGTAGACAAGGGGGAGGGGGCGGTAACTGCTCAGAACAGTTGAAGAATAGATTTACATTAATCATCCACTTCTGAGCCGCCACAACTTGTCTGTATCTGCCTTCTTGTGCCCATATATGGTTTCAAGGTCTTTCTAGCCACCACTGATGTTCTCCTGCTGCAGCTGATCCTCCTTGTTCTCTCCCCCTCTCTGATCCCTGAGCAGCCCCTGCACACCGTTCAACTCTTCATTATTTTCCTGGACCCTGGGTTCAAGCTCCATGCCCAGCAAGGGTGTCTCTGTGTGATGTTTGCAGGTTCTCACCATGCTTTTGTTCCCTACCACACCCATTCTCAAACACCCTAATCCTATGAAACCATTCTTCATAGGGGTGAATGCTTCAGAATCAGGCATCTTTATACTATGTTTTAAGGAACCGCCCAAATTCCTCTTTTTGAAGAAATTGTTTCCCAGAGAACAGAATGACAATGGCAATAGGGAACTGCTAGAGATTAAACTGGCACAGGAAAAGTGGAGGCACTGATTAGAAAGAACAGCACACCCATTCACCATGCACACTGACCACAAATCTTAGAATACCAAAAGCCTAACATGCCAAGCCTGCTGGTCTTTAATCTTCACACAATTTAACTTTGTCATATTGCCCTGGATCCAAGAATACAAAAACAGTCTTCTTGTTGCACATACCCAGCATCCAAATCTTTGAACTGGTTCTAGAATCCATTCTTCTTCCATCATGTTTCATTAGAGCAATCAACTGGATTAAGAAGCCACTGACATGCCTGTAATTCAAAATGCAATGCACCCTGCCCACCAGAAAACTCATGTATCTGCCCACTTCACAGCACCCCCTGGTTGCAGATTGCCTTTCATGTTCTGATTTATCTCCATGACTTACTCAGCCCGCTTCTCTTTTGGAGTTTTTATGAGATACATACATATCTCATAAAAACTAAAAACACCCCAAAAAAGAGTCACTCCCAAAAGTAGTAGTAGTTGGCCGGTTCTGTCATAAAAGCACTATGTCATGTTTTAGTTCCCAACATCCCCCTGCACCTAAAAAGACTGCCAAAAGTAAGTGCAAATTCCAGCAACCCTCACATTCAAGGCCACCTGACTATTAACAATCACCTGTTTCCAATTACTCTGCCTATTAAAAAAAACCAGACTATTCATTCAGTGTCCTCATTTATTAAGCCTTATTTTCTGCCTGTGACTATGACTGTGATTTTGGACTTTGTCCGATAGTATGTTCTGTTTGCCAAGCATCTGATCCTCTGCTTCATATTGTCTATGAAACTATCCCATGCTTTTGACATTTTCATAGTCATTTTCTTACTTCTCCAGGGCATTTGTGATGTTGCCACACCAGAAAAAGGTAATGGATAATTCATTTTCTGAACACGCTTAATCCTAATTAGGGTCGTGGGGAGGCTGGCACCCATCTCAGCCGTCTCTGGGCGAGGGCAGAGTACACCTTGGACAGCTCGCCAGGCCATCGCAGGGTAGAAACACACTGACTGCAATGCAGCCTACTCTTGATGAAATGGTTCGTTTACATGCCTCTCACCACAGACAGTGAGAGACATGGCCGGCATTTGATAACCCAGTTAGCTGCACTGGGGAGACAGCAGTGACAACCTGTTGATAGTGGGGCTTGAACCCCCAACCTTGGGATCAGTAATCCAGCACCTTACCACTGGGCCACCACTTCCCCGGAATGGATAATTATTTATTGTTATAAATTTTTTGTAGATGGCACTCTGAATTTGGCAACTCTTTTTACCCAGTTTTGTGTTTATTAGATTTTGTACTATTTTTAAATTGCACCACTGCTATACACATATATGACAGGAATAAACTTTAATATATCACAGAACTTAGTCTTCAATGTCTTGCTAACCATGGTAGGCTAACTCACTTGGGCATTCTTCTAGCTGACATGCAAAGCTGGATAATAAATAAAAAAAATTATTACTTGACTGGAAGATCTGCACAAGAATTCCAATGCTCTTGTAGGCATGTACCTAGGCAAATGGTAAATAAAAAGCCTTGTGTCTTGAATAAAACAAGGTCTTCTATCACTTCACAACATGGAAAGTTTATCGTGATAAGTTGTTTTTCACATTTTAACAAAGTATTTTCATGTATTTACAAAATACAAACTCATCACATTATAACAAGAAACTTTTCTTGCTACACAACAAATCAGGGTCATTTATCTCTTCAAAGGAATCCCTTAACCTCTGTGCTACAGCAGGGCAGTAACATCACATCACATAAAACCCCCTAAAGTTTAAAGATCACTGACTACTGCTGATGTAAGATTCAAACTGATGTTCTCTGAATGCTCTCTGGCCTCATTATGAGCTGGTAATTTTGTACCAATAGAAAACAAATTTCCCCTCTTGTGCATGAGAGAAACAAAATCACCCTATTAGTCCTTATACGCTTCTGTATTGGAAGATGTAAATTGAAGATAGGGATTTAACAACCAAATATTTTTGAAACTGTACTTTAGAAGATGTGTATCTTTCAGTGCTGAATTGTTGTTGTTTTTTTGTACAGACCAAGGAACTGATTGTGGATTTTAGGAGATCCAAAACACCAGCGGCCCCTGTTTCCATCCAGGGCGTCAATGTGGAAATGGTGGAGGATTACAAATACCTTGGAATTTATATTGACAATAAACTGGACTGGGTTGAGAACACTACCGCACTTTACAAAAAGGGTTTATTATCTGTTTATATAGATATATATAGTAACCTCTAATTTTAGACTTATATATATTTATATGTATGTAGGTTTCCGTATGTATATTTGTAATTTTTCTTTATTGAGACTTTTATCTTTATCTTATTCTTTACTTGGTATGGAGCAACTGTGTGCACCCAATTTCCTCCGGGATCAGCAAAGTATTCTGATTCTGGTTCTGAATATATGATAAGTTACAAATGCTCTATTTTGGTCAAAACAACCAGAAAATATAGAGAATGTAGTTCACCTTCATAGAATCCATCATCATCCATGTCTCCGTACACATAGAGATATTTCCCAGCAACAAGAGGCAGTTCAGCCTCAGGGTGCTCATTGGGTCCATCATAAGGATTATAACTGTTCATAAAAAATGGAAAAGAAAGATAATGTTATTATTGGAACTTTATTGGAAGAATAAGTCCCTTAGCTGAACCATCTTGTTTTCAGGGTGGTACTTAACATATACTTGTAATACACACTTTTATGAAAACGTTTCAGCTAACATGCAGTTGAAGGGCTGAGAGCCACAGTGGTCTAACCCCCCAAAAAATGGGGGAAAAAATGAATAAATAAAAAAAAGAAATAATGTCATATTTTTACAGATGTGGATAAGACCTCTGCGTGCCAGGATGGTCCCTTCATTTTTCTTATGACCTTGAATCATAACATGAGCATTATCCCTGATATTTTTATATTGCACAAACGTTCATGTAATTTTTCTCAAAAACAGCTTTCTGTTGGTCAGACCACTCTGGTTCTCAGTTCTTCACTTTTAACAGAGATCTCATGCTTTAAATCAGTGGTCTCCAACCCTGTTCCTGGGGATCTACCTTCCTGCAGGTTTTATCTCCAACCAAAATCTAACACACCTCTTTGATCTGTTTAAGAATTTCTTCAAGGCAATAATCAGGTACTCAGGTGTGCATGTTTAAGGCTGGAGATAAAACCTGCTGTAGATCTCCAGGAACAGGGTTGAAGACCACTGCTTTAAATGTATAGTATTGTATATTATCATTTTTGTAATGTTTTATGTTATTATTCTTGACACCAACAAAAAGAGGTCAATGGCCACTTGACTTTTATCAGTTTTGAATAAAGTGTATTCCTCTTGTTCTTGTTCTTCTTCTTCTTCTTCTTATTATTATTCATTGTATGTGATTGAAATATTTAATTATATTTTAATTAAAATAATAATAAAAAAAAATAATTAAATATATTTTAATTATTTATTTAACTATATTTTTTTCAGTCAATTAAGGAAAAAAAGCCACAGCAGAAATAAACAGCCTACACAGATTTTTATTATTATTATTATTATTAGTAGTAGTAGTAGTAGTAGTAGTAGTAGTAATAGTAGTAGTAGTAGTAGTAGTAGTATTGTTATTTAAATGACAACAGATTTTTTTTTTTATCATCCCACAAATCATCCCACACAATCATCTCCTCCATACCTGTAGCGGGCTGTGCAAAGACGAACCTGTCCTGTATATCTTGCCTTGGACCTTGGAGCTGGACTCACTTCATTATCCATCTATGATTGAAGATGATAACTTCATTTAAGGAACAAAAATTAATAAGTACAATAGTAAAATAGTAAATAATAAATATAATTAAGCTTGGAAAAAAAGCCTGTGTATGTAGCAAATATAGATAGCTTGCTTTGTTAATCATCTTTCCACATATACAATTTCTGTTATGATAGAGCATGATTTATCGGTGGGTAAAAAAATCTTGATTATCATTGCAATTCTTTCAAGTCAGTGACCTGTACGTTCTGGCAAGTTGTTATGAAGATAGTGACACAACAGTTGTGCAACAGTGGTAAGACAGTGTACCGAATCATTGTGACACTGTTTCCAACCACTATGATAAATTGATAAATTGATCATCAGGATTTGTCACAATTTTACTGAACACTGCAGACATAGGAGAGTATAAAAACCAGATGAAGCAGTAGGACAAAGTAGCATTTCAATTATTTGGTTAGTTATTTTATTGAATAGAAATATTATTTATTTGAACAGCTTATCCATACGACTTATCCTATTAGGGTCACAGACAAATTGCAGCAAATTCCAGCTGATTTTAGGTGAGAGGCAGGGTACACACGGTGACAGTTTATTGCAGGGCTAACACCAAAACAAACAACCCTTCACACTTACATTCACACCTATCGACAACTTAGTGTAACACACTGACCTATGTGCATGTTTTAGTATGGTAAGAGGAAACCGAACTACCTGGAGGAAACCCAGTCTAGCACAAATCCACATAGAAAGGTGGGCCACAGAGCTTAAAACCAGGACATGTGAGGCAAGAGTGCTAATGACTACACCACCATGCCACCCCTACATCTGTTCAGTAATTACTAAAATGCCATACAAGATAATCCCACCAACAGGCAAGTATGTCCAGCTGAAACAGCCTGAGCAGTATCATCAGTATACAGACACAGTTTTGCTAGGGACAATAATAAGGCCACACAAATCCTCCAGAACTGTCATACATCACAATCCCACACGTCACAAATTGACAGCGAGAGGGCAACAGGCATGTTGTAAGCTGGTATGTGAATTTACCAAATTGCTGTAGTTCATTTTTCAACAATAAATAACCTTAAAAATTTGTTCCAGCATGACTGGAACTACGGCCAATCAACCGCATACCCTTACTTTGTTACTTGGAACACTGACCCCCATGTCTATCATTAATTAGTTATTTATTTATATTAATTAATTTATTTATATTTAATGATTTATTTACCCCCCCCACCCCCTCACCCCCACACACACATTTTTCTTTTGTCATATCCAATTCCCACCCGTCAAGCACTGCCTTCACTTTCATACAACCACTAACATCCAGGGAGGGGCATATGCATGCACCGTGACATGCAATGCTGCCGCCCAGCTCTATACGAGCTGCTGCGCATGCGTATTTGGGGACGGGCTAAAGCACTTAGAGGGAAAGCACTATCCGCCCCTTGTACAAATGAGCTCACATTTTTTGTCCATGTTTGGCTGGTGATCGCTGAGAGTGAAGTGAACGTTTGCCATCCCTTCCTCCCGTGAGAGCTCGGCCAATTAACTCCCATTGACTCCCGGTCATTGATGGCAGCAGCATAAACCTTGATTCAAACCTGCATCCTCCAGGTTGATTGTCGTGTACATTGTTGATGTGCCGCTTGGGAGCCTTGGTATACATTTATTGATGAGTGTCTGCATTTTGTATCACATTGATGATTTCATACAATAGATTTATTCAGTTAAAATGTTTAAACTATAAGTGCAAAACATGTCTATAAATCTTTTGTGTTGTGTAGAGACAAACTACAACTAGACTTGCTTGTGTGAATATTTGTAGATGATGGAGATACCTCTGACGTGCTCATTAATTGGGTTCTTGCAGTTGTGGAGAGGTCAATGTGCAGCGGTGTCTCAGGTATGTCTCTGCTGACCTGCAGGGGCTGGAGGAGCTCAGATATTAGCGGAGAACCTGCAGATCTGTCATCACCTGCACAACATAGAGTTACACAGCCAAACGCCAGCGCCTGTCAGTCACCACCGGGCCTCGACAGTCACCTAATAGAGACGGTCTGGGTTCAATTTATACGAGAGAGAATGTTTCATTAAGCTGCATGCTTCATAATTCACAGAAATAATGAACTCACAATCAATAACTCGTGACCTGATGCCTGCCAAAATTTGCAATTTGTCATTGTACAAATTTGTATAAAGTTGTGCACTCTAATATTTTGTTGAACTGCCTTTAGCCTTCATTACAGCACATAATGGCATGACATTGCTTTGACAAACTTAAGCAACAACATTTATTTCCATGTGGAGTTGGATTCATTTTTCACCACCATATTGAACTGATGACAAGAAAATTCCCATCATTAGGGCTAAGCTCAGAACTATGTGGTGCCAGTTCATGTGTGTCATTCTGAACCACTATTTTATTACTTGAGCCCTAATTTTATATCCCTGCAATCGGGGACTAAAAAGTTAATTGTTGGTACTATAACCTCATCATTCAGTACATTCAGAAAATCAGCTGACATGATTTTACTGCCACATAATGTGGCTGAGCCTTGACCTGACCAACTGAAGCAAGAATGCCATGGCGATTAAGCGCTGTCATCAATATTAAAGGCGGTCCAACAAATTTCGAGTGTATGACCTTTTCTTGGTCGGGCATTGTAAAAAAAAAAAAAGATTTTATA